>VWZI01011565.1:7159-23190 GCA_013396835.1 Psilopogon haemacephalus
AAAAAAATGTTTTAAGAGTTGTAACCCAAATATAGCTAAGTCAGACTGCTTCAGACTGCTCTGGGGCTGTGGCTGCTCCTGCAGGGCTCTTTTCTCCCTGCCTTTCGTAGCTGGAGCTGAATAATTCCACTAACTTCTTTCCTGCTGCTAACCTCCCCTGGCCAATCTACCTCTGCCTATCTGCTGCATAAAAGAGAAGGTGAGATAAGATTGGGAAAGGTGTTAGGGGTGGTTAGTTACCCCTCTTAGGGATTTTGGTCTCTGGGAGGGCTGTGGTGTTTCTGTATTACCTTTTCACTGTCTCTATCTGTAAAATATCTGTTATACATTGTCAATATCTGCTTGGATATTGTGCAAAGCTGTAAAGATAAAGCTTCATTCCTTAACTTCCAGCTGACTGAGTCCTAGCCTGGGTTATTTCAAAGTGTGTGGAGGGGCAGATTGCTGCCAAACCACCACAGGTGAGGGTCCTGTCAATAGCTGCATAAAACAAGAAGCAACCAAACTCCAAGTGAGTCCCTGTGCTGGGGAATCCTCTCTGCTGGCAGCTCTGGGAGCTCAGATCTGGGCTGCTGCTAATCCTTGGCAGATTCCAATCATGAGATGTTGTTTGACTGCACAATCACTGTCCCTCTCTTGCAAATCTCTGCTCTTAGTATGCCACTGCTGTCCTACAGCAGACCCAAAGTAGAACAGAAGATAATGTGGGGGTTGGCCAAAGACATCCTGCTTATCTCTTTCTTAGATCCCTGTGGTGGAAAGATAGGAATGATTTACTCTATGGAGCCCTAACATATTGCATGTGGTACCTCAGGCTGACAGAGCAGACTCTCTAATGCTCAAGGGACTCAGGGAAAGGTTTCTCTCCTCTCATGCAGGCTTGTAGCTTCCCTGACCCACTTCCAGCACCACAATGGAGGCCTATGGAGATGCACAGGCACTGACAAATGAACACAGAGATGGGCTCAGCATGTGGCCACATGCTCCCAGCCTGTCACAACTGCAAAGGATATGCAAGAGCTGAAACCTCTGGATGGTGCCTTATGGTCGACTCCAAAGCAGAGCCACAGTCGTCCAAGTCCTTGCAAGGGCACCTGTCCTCCTCTGGAATATTTTGAAGGCATCTTCTCCTACTTTTTTTCTGCCTTATTCCACCCCCACGACCCCTCCTAGCAAACTTTGCTCTGCTTCCAACCCAAGCAGTTCTGAGCTGAGGTGTTTGCAGAGAGCTGGGAGAGCAAAGCAGGGCATTTTGCATAGCTGCCCTCATCCTTCACCCAGCTGCCCTTGCCCCCTCCACAAAAGCCTCATAATCTTGCACATATAATAGTTCTCATTCCTCCTGCCTTTCTGTCCTTCTGAATTTTCCCTCTATGAGGAGGAAGTCGCAATTGAATCATCTCTGACCTAAGTTTGTTCTGGCAGGATTGGACCACATGAAGGTGAAGCCAGATACTGCTCCCCTGTGTGGTGATTTGAACAGTTCCCTGCCCCCCCCACACCTTTTGAAATAAACCCCAGCTAGGACTCAGGACACTGGAAGTTGATAAATGAAGCTTTATATTTACAGCAATGCACAATACCCAGGCAGATATTGACAAGGTCTAACAGATATTTACAGATAGATACAGTGAAAAGGTAATACAGAAACACCACAGCCCTGCCAGAGACCAAAATCCCCAAGAAGGGTAACCAACCACCCCCTACCACCTTTCCCCCCTTCCCCAATCTTATCTCACCACCTGTTGATGCTGCAGCTAAGCTGAGGTAGATCAGTGACGGGGCTTAGGAGTAGGAAAGAAGTTAGTAGAACTATTGAGAATTAGCTACCAAGGCAGAGAGACAAAGGAACCATGCAAGAGAAGCAGCCACAGCCCAGAGAGGTCTGAAACCCTCTGCACTATCTATGTTTGGGTTACACTTTTAAAACATTTTTTTTTTCCTTTCTCAGTAGAGCTCTGTGTGCAGTGACATCCTAGGTTTGCCTCTCTCAGCCAACAGTCTAATTTCTCACTCAAATTCTCCAATTAGCTCAAACCAGCACACCCTGACAGCTACAACTCCTCTAAACTCCATCTTCTTGGTGTGCTCACACTCAGAAGTGAGCAGGTCTGACCCTGCTGCTCTTCCTGACCGATGAGATGGGTCAGGTGGGGCAAGGTCAGCCACTCAGTTTTGCACTTTGAGAAGCCATAAGGAACAAGCTATTCTCTCTCTTCCTAAATGTGGAACCACTTCCCCAGGAGGTGTGGAAGAGGTGAAGAGCACAGTGGCATTCCTTTGCTGCAGCTCCCACAGCTGTCAGGACTTCCACCATCTGTGGGGAAAAAAACGGAATGGTAGTTAAAAAAAATAAAAACCACGAAGTTGCCTTCCCCAGGACTTGATCTGTTCTGGGTCCTGCAGCTGGGTGGAAGCAATGGCAAGCACCAATGCAGGCTGGGCAGGGAGTGGCTGGAGAGCAGCCCTGAGGAGAGGGACTTGGGGGTGCTGGTGGAGGAGAAGCTGAAGATGAGGCAGCAGTGTGCACTTGCAGGGCAGAAAGGCAAGCAGAGGCTGGGTTGCAGCAGGAGCAGTGTGGGCAGCAGGGCCAGGGAGGGGATTCTGCCCCTCTGCTGTGCTCTGCTGAGAGCCCACCTGGAGTAGTGCATCCAGTGCTGGAGCCCCTGGGACAAGAGGGATGTGGAGATGCTGGAGGTGTGCAGAGCAGGGCCCCGAGGATGCTGAGAGGGCTGCAGCAGCTCTGCTGTGAGCACAGCCTGAAAGAGTTGGGGCTGTGCAGGCTGCAGAAGAGGAGGCTCCCAGGGGACCTTCTGCTGGCTACAAAAAATCTGGGAAGGGACTTTTGAGGGTGTCAGGGAGTGACAGGAGTGGGGGGAATGGAGCAAAGCTGGAGGTGGAGAGATTGAGGCTGGAGGTGAGGAGGAAGTTGTTGAGCATGAGAGTGGTGAGGTTGAAAACAATAAATAGGAGGTAAGAGGTTTTTTTACAGCTTCATACTTAGACTTTCACTTAGACTATTATATTGGGTTGAAGCCAGCTACCGCTCAGCCCAAAAGCCCAATAAATACTCAACCCAATTTATAAAATCATAGAATGGTTTAGGTTGGAAGAGACCTCAAAGCTCGTCCAGTTCCAGCCCCCACTGTGCCATAGGCAGGGACACCTCCCACTAGATCAGGATGCTCAAGACCTCATCCAGCCTGGCCTTGAACACCACCAGGGAGGGAGCAGCCACAACCTTCGCCAGGACAGGCATTCACAACTGTTTCTCCCTTGCACACCCCAGCACAGCTTCATACTTAGACTTTCACTTAGACTGTTATATTGGGTTGAAGCCAGCTACCCCTGAGCCAAAAGCTAGCGTAGGTTGTCCCTGGGCATGGCAGGGAGGTTGGAACCGTGTGATCTTCCAGGATCTGAAGGGGGCTACAAAAAGAGCTTGCATACCTGGAGCTGGTGCCCACCACAGTCTTTGCACCTGGCATTGCAGAGCACTGGTGATGGTTTCCCTGGGTCAGCGGCTCACTGTATGGGCACATTTCCATTCTGAAAGCAGAAAACAAAGCAAAAACATGTGTCACCTTGCCAAAAGTCACAGCTCCACCCCAATCTGACTACCTTTGAGACCTCAGATCCCAGAAGCAAGTCTTTTAGCTCTACCTGGAAAGAATTCCTGGCTCGAGAGCATCCTGTCGCATCCTGTCCCCAGCGCACACAGGAGAAGCAAAACAGTGCAGGTTTTCCTCCAGCCCTACCAAGGAGCTCTCAGCCCTGCTGAAGAGACCCATTGTGGAGTCAGCCCATTATAAAAGATGTGAAGGCCTCTTCCAGACCATAAAATATGCAACAAAGCAGAGTGCCAAATACCAGTCCCTTCCATGGCCCAAAACAAAGAGCCGCCCTGCAAGGCTTTAATCCCTGCAGCTGCCTGGAACTATTCATGTCCCCCAGCTTTACGTAAGGAGCCAATTCCATTCTGGCTACCACTCTCCCCAAAGCAGGGATGTGCAGAGTCTGGAACACAATTAAAGGTCATCCTGTGAGCAGAGGATCCAGGAAAGAGTGGAGTGGGAGACTGTCACCTCCTAGCAGAGAAGGTCAGAGCACATCTCTGCAGTGGGCTTCACCTTCGCCAGGACAGGCAGACACAACTGTTTGTCCCTTGCACACCCCAGCACAGCTTCATACTTAGACTTTCACTTAGACTATTATATTAGGTTGAAGCCAGCTACCCCTCCGCCCAAAAGCCCAATAAATACTCAACCCAATTAATAGAATCATAGAATGGTTTAGGTTGGAAGAGACCTCAAAGCTTGTCCAGTTCCAGCCCCCCCTGTGCCACAGGCAGGGACACCTCCCACTAGATCAGGATGCTCAAGACCTCATCCAGCCTGGCCTTGAACACCACTAGGGAGGGAGCAGCCACAACCTCCCTGGGCAAACTGTACTAGTGTCTCACCACCCTCACTGTGAAGAATTTCCTCCTAAATTTGGAAGTCTAAAGGTTGAAAGAGGTCAGAGCACATCTCTGCAGTGGACTTCACCTTCGCCAGGACAGGCAGACACAACTGTTTGTCCCTTGCACACCCCAGCACAGCTTCATGTTTAGACATTCACTTAGACTATGACAGACTTCAGCTTTATCTTCCTCCCGGGGCAACCTAAACACCTCCTACCTTCTACCTATCAGTGAGTGACAGGAGTGGGGGGATGGAGCAAAGCTGGAGGTGGGGAGATTGAGGCTGGAGGTGAGGAGGAAGTTGTTGAGCATGAGAGTGGTGAGAGGCTGGAATGGGTTGCCCCTGCAGGGAGGTGTTTGGGGCCAGATCCCTGGAGGTGTTTTTGGCCAGGCTGGCAGAGGCTGTGGGCAGCCTGCTCTAGGGTAGGGTGTCCCTGGGCATGGCAGGGGGGTTGGGACTGCCTGATCCTTGTGGTGCCTTCCAACCCTCACTGGTTCTATGATTCTTGCTCCAAACCACCAGATGCAGGAGAGAGATGCACAGTTAAACATGACCAAAGTCCTTTGGGTTGTCTTACTGAGGACAGCTTCATAGGCCAGTCAAAATCCACACACCATCTACTACTGCTGGGAATGGTAGCAACCAGCTTCAGCTGCCCCCAGGAGAAGGTGACCTGGAAGAGACATAAAAATCATAGAATCATAGAATCAGTCAGGGTTGCTCCAACCCTCCAGCCCTGCCTGGCTGAGTGGCACAGGCTTCAGCTCTGCCTGACCAGGAGCACAAAGCCAAACTCTGTCAGTAAAGGCAGCAGAAATCAGGACCTGGCTTTCCAGTTGTGGGTACCACAGGCATCAGTCAGGCAGCTTCAGGCAGCAAGCCTCCCAGGGAGGGTGGAGATGATGCTTTCATCCACTCCTTTCCTCTGGAGGCTCCAAAAGCTCCCTGACCAAAGGCATTCTTCAGTCTCTGCCACAGAAGGTGAATCCCCAACTCACACAGCCCAGCTTCTGTAGTGCTGGGATTTGCTGGGCAGTTAAATACCTGCAAGGCAGCCTGCTGGTGTGAACTGATTGGAGGACTTTAATGAGAAATCAGGTTATAGACTGAGAAAGGAAAACATTTGTGGTGTCTCCTTCACTTATATATTTACTGAAAATGCATAAGAGTTAGAACCATAACACAGAAAGGAAAGCAGCAGTTGTGGCTACTCCACTCTTTGGTTTGCTGAGATGTACAAAAGTAAGAACCCAGACACAGATAAGGCAGAGCTGCTCAGGTCTGCCTCTGGCTGCTGATCTTTCTCTCTTTGGCTTCCAGCTGGATCTGTGCAACCCAACTCATCAATTCCTGCTTCTAACCCTCCCTGGCCAATCTCCCCTGCTTACCTGGCACATAAGGCAGATCCTGGGATAAGATTGGGTGGTGGGAGGAAGGTGGCAGGGTGGTTGGGAACCCCTCCTGGGGACTCTGATCACCCTTCTGTATCACCTTTTCACTGTCTCTAGCTATAAATGCCTGTGTTGTGTTGTAAATAGCTGCTTGTATATTGTGGAAAGCTGTCAATATAAAGCTTCATTTATTAACTTCCAGCCAGCTGAGCTCCAGCCTGGGTGATTTCAAAGGTGTATGTGGGAGGGGGGGGTGGATACTGCCAAACAGGCAGAAACCACTCCCATGCTACTGCAAAGAAAGCAGGACTTGAGCTACCCCTTGAAATACAAACAGTGATGCCTTGGAGGGAAGGGACCAGGGGTGTCACCTCCATGGATTTTCACCCAGCCATGAAACCAGTTCCAAGATAAAGTTCAACCACCAAAGCATTTCATGTACTTGGGTCTCTTGGGCTCCAGGGTTGTGTTCACTTTTCCTTGGCTTTGCCTTCTTGCTGCCTTTCTTGCCTTTTCTGCCTCTCCTTGATCTTCCTTCCTCCAGCCCAGTAGCTCTTCCTGGGCTCTCGTGTGTGTTTTTCAGCTGGGGCTTTTTCATGGCCCTTATTTGCCTGGCAGAGAGAGGACAGGCTCCGTGCCCAGTCTCTGGGCTCGTTTCTGCACAGCCATCAGAGGCAGTTCCCACCAAACAGGCTGCTCTCCTCTCCAGAATCACAACTCAGCCTGCCTCACAGAGGAAGAGAAATCTGTCGTGGCTGGTGGCATTCAGCCCAGATGGACACTGCGAGGTTGTTTCTAGCATTGCTGGGTTAACCCCAAGGCCAGGTTGCTCTGTCCTTAGCCTGTGCCTCGTGCTCAGCCAGCAGAGCCCTGGGGGCTAAGGTGGGTGCCAGGCTGGCACTGCTGTGTGCTGGGCACGAACCTGCTGCCACCACCTCTGCTACAGGCACTGCCACTGCCTGGGGAGGCAAAGACAGAAAGAAAACACAGGCAGGTTTGGCAGGCAGCCTGCTGCTCTCCTCTGGCATTTACAAGACTTAGAGGGAGAAGCAGCAGAGGGTTCTGCATCTGCAGCACAGGCAGCCCTGCAGCCCTAGTGCAGGTCGACCTGGTGAGCTGCAGCCCTGCAGCCCTAGTGCAGGCCAACCTGGTGAGCTGCAGCCCTGCAGCCCTAGTACAGGCTGACCTGGTGAGATGCAACCCTGATGCAGGCTGACATGGTGAGCTGCAGCCCTGCAGCCCTAGTGCAGGCTGACCTGGTGAGATGCAGCCCTGATGCAGGCTGACATGGTGAGCTGCAGCCCTGCAGCCCTAGTGCAGGCTGACCTGGTGAGATGCAGCCCTGATGCAGGCTGACATGGTGAGCTGCAGCCCTGCAGCCCTAATGCATCTCGACCTGGTGAGCTGCAGCCCTGATGCAGGCTGACCTGGTGAGCTACATCCCTGCAGCCCTAATGCATCTCGACCTGGTGAGCTACAGCCCTGCAGCCCTAATGCATCTTGACCTGGTGAGCTGCAGCCCTGATGCAGGCTGACCTGGTGAGCTGCAGTCCTGCACCCTATTCTTCCCAACGTCTGCGAAGAACCAGATGAGACAGCCAGAAACGGTGCTGAGAAGGGGCTGGAGATGCCTCTCCAAAGACAATTAGCTGTTGTGATTGCTCAGTCCTAAGGAGCTGGCGTTTGCCAGGCAGCCTGCCCGCAGGCCATGCCAAACACGGCAGCATCAGCTGCCAGCTGGGGGAAACCTGAGAGCGGCCGGGCCGGGGCCGGTCCCTCGCTGCGAGGAGCGCTGCTTTGGCTTCCTCTGCCGCCTCCAAATCTCGGCATTATTTTAAAACCGTAATTGAATTTCAGCCCCGTGTGTGTGTGTGTGAAGAAAGGAAAAGGCTTCTCCCAAGATTTACTGCCCGTCTGTCGCTGCTGGGCTGTTTTGACTCTGCAGCGCAGCGGAGGCTGTGTGCAAACCGCGCACTGCTGGAACCTGTTCAAGCTTTTACAGCCCTCCAAATTGGGGCTGGAGCCGGAGAGGAAATACTAAAATCCTGTATATACAACTTCTGTCTGTGAGGGGGAGAGGAGGAATTCCATGAAAATTAAGAACTCAATGATGTATAAATTTATATTCTGTTTAAAGGGCGGGTTGAGCTTTTTTTATTTTCTTTTTTTTTCCTTTTATTTTACTTTTTTCTTTCCTTTTTTCTTTTTCTTTTTTCTTTCCTTTTTTCTTTCCTTTTTTTTTTTNTCATTTTATTTTTTCTTTCTCTTTCTTCTTTTTTATTTTTCTTTTTTTCTCTTTTTTCTTTCTTTTTCTTTTTTTTTCTTGTCCTTTTTTCTTTTATTTCTTTTTCTTTTTTCTTTCTCTTTTTTCTTTTCTTTCTTTATTCTTTTCTTTTTTATTTCTTTTCTTCTTTCTTTCATTTTATTTTTTCTTTCTCTTTCTTCTTTTTTATTTTTCTTTTTTTCTCTTTTTTCTTTCTTTTTCTTTTTTTTCTTGTCCTTTTTTCTTTTCTTTCTTTTTCTTTTTTTCTTTCTCTTTTTTTCTTTTCTTTCTCTTTCTTTTTTCTTTTTCTTTTTTCTTTTCTTTCTCTCTTTTCTTTCTCTCTTTTCTTTTCCTTTTTTCCTATCTTTTCCTTTTTTATTCTCTCTCTCCCCGCCCCCTCCCCGCATTGCAAACACAATTGAACTCTTATGTAAGGAAGCTCAGCATCTTTAAATAACACCGGGCCCTGCGAGCTGCTGGTAGAACAGGGGCTCAATCTTTTTAAGCCAAGCCATCGCCTTAGCATGGGAGCCAAGTTTTAGGAAGGTGAGTCAGTTCTGATGTGCTGCTCTGGAAAAGGCTGAGCCAATTTCTTTTCAGGGCATGTGCCAGGAGCAATTGAACTGCACTCTGCAATCAGCAGATCCTCCCTCCCAGCTGCAAACAGCCGCCAGGAGGCTACGGTCAACAGACACATCCAGGGCAGCTCCTGCCCAGCAGGGACTGGCAAGTCCCACAGCCAGGAGGGAAGCAGGAGAGTGTTCAGGATGCGTTTAGCACCCTCTGATGGTTGCACAACCTCGCCCTAGAGAGCCTTTCAGAACCAAAAAAAACCCCAAAAACCCACTCAGACATAATAACCTCATCTCGGCGTTGCCATCCCCACCGTGTGATGCTCACTGCCTGGTACCCAGCTGGCCCCTCTCTGCCGGGACAGTCGTGGACACCGTGAACACCTCCCATGGCATCCCAAAGGGATCTTGTAGCCTCCCTGGCTCATGCATGTGGCTCTCCTCCAGAAGGAAGCTGCTCTAAGCAGGACCATTGCCATATTGTTTCCATTATATTTTAATGACTGTTATGTAGACAGGGGGAAAAGGGAGGTGGGGAGCACGAATCAGAGAAAAAGAGAAGCAGGACATGAAGGGCATCAAGTTCTGCCTTTGGAGAGGGAGCTGACAAACCTGTGGTGGCACATGCCTGCAGACACTGGAAACCTGAGTAGTAGAAGGAGCCCCACTATGGGAAGGGGCAAACACTTCCCTCGAGTGCAGCTTTACAGCCCCTCCCCTCCTAGCAAGAAGCCTGCAAACCTTGGTCCCTTTTTTGGGGGGTGGGTGGGGCTGGCAGGGTTCCTGGCCTGGGCTATTTGCCCTCCATCATTCAGATCAGGAGAAAGTAAGCACAGCAATCTGGCAAACTGTTTTCTGCCTGGAAACCCTTGCACAGCTGCAGCAGGATGTGGCACTCAGCTCTGCCCCAGCCAATGCCATGGAGTCCTCGAATGGCTTAGGCTGGAAGAGACCTCAGAGATCAGCTAACCCAGCCCCCTGCCATGAGCAGGGACACCTCCAAACCAGCCCAGGCTACTCAAGGCTCCATCTAACCTGGCCTTGAACATCTCCAGGGAGGGGTCATCCACAGCCTCTCTGGACCTCTAGAGGTTTTGCCACCCTCCTAGTGGAGAATTTCTTCCTGAGGTCCAACCTAAACCTGTTCTACTCCAATTTAAATCAATTTCCACTTGTCCTTCTGGTGGATATTCTTGTCCCTCTGTAGCCTTCCTGCAGGATCCCTTCAGGCACTGGCAGGAAGCTCTGAGATCCTCCTGGAGTTTTCTCCAGGCTGCACACCCCCAGCTCCTTCAGCCTGTCCTCATAGCAGAGCTGCTCCAGCCCTTGGATGACCTCTGTGGCCTCCTCTGAACTTGTTCTATCAGAGGGAGAAGTGAACATGCTGGAGGTGTCCAGAGCAGGGCCATGAGGATGCTGAGAGGTCTGAGAGCCCTTCCAGGGCAGAAATATTTGCTCAGCTGCAGCCTGAGCCTCCCCTGGAGCAGCTTGGAACCATTGCCTCTGCTGCTGCCTCTTGCCCCCAGGAGCAGAGGCTGCCCCCTCCTCACTGCAGCCTCCCTGCAGGCAGCTGCAGAGAGCAATGAGCTCTGCCCTCAGGCTGCTCTGCTCCCCCTGCACACCCCCAGCTCCCTCAGCCCCTCCAGGCCCTTCTCCAGCCTTGCTGCCCTGCTCTGGGCAGGCTGCAGCCCCTCAGTGTCCTTCCTGCAGTGAGGGCCCAGAGCTGAGCACAGCACTTGAGCTGTGTCCTGCCCAGTCCCAAGACCTGCACAGTATCTGTACATGAGGCTGTCCCACTCTGGAAGCTCCTGGCAGTTGAACATCACAAGCTAACTCTTCCTCTCCTAGCAGCAGCTTTATGAGTCATGCCTAAGGAAGTCCACCTCAAGGTCTTGCTGCACAGTGCAGCCTTGGAGGCTCCTGTAGGATCAGGATATTTGCAACGTAAAGGCCACAGCAGCTGAAACCTGCAAGTCCCACACATCCCAAAGGCTTGAGCAGGCAGTGAAACAAAAGGTCTGAGAGCCCTTTTAGGGCAGAGATATTGCCTGAGCCTCCCCTGGGGCAGCTTGGAACCATTGCCTCTGCTGCTGGCCCTTGCCCCCCAGGAGCAGAGGCTGCCCCCTCCTGACTGCAGCCTCCCTGCAGGCAGCTGCAGAGAGCAATGAGCTCTGCCCTCAGGCTGCTCTGCTCCAACACCACAGCACATGGACCTGGTCCCTTGGGCATCGTCCTGTGTGTGTGCTGCCACTTAGGACGTGCAGGCAGGGACAGCCCAGGTTGCCCTGTGGCTCTCTGCTGGCACTGCACTGCCCAGGGGGTGCCACAGGCGCCAGCCACTGTCTGCAGAGCTGTGTCTGCTCCCTCAGCAGCCAGCTCCCAAAAAAAGCTGCTTCAGGAAGGAATGCTGAGAGGAGGCAGAGCTGCTCTCTATAAATACAGCAGGGGCGAGCACCAGGGAGGCAGCTGAGCTATTGAAGCTGAAAGACAATGTTGGCACAGGAACAAACAGGCATGGAGGGGGCGAGGAATAAATTAGGCAAGAAATTAGAGAGGGAAGACAACCCTCTGAGAAGCTCTCATCTGGAGCAGCCTTCCAGGGAGGGCTACGAGACACAAAGCACTTTTCTGTGGGGTGGATTTTCTGTTACGAGGACAGGCTGAGAGAGTTGAGGCTCTGCAGCCTGGAGAAGAGAAGGCTTCCAGGAGACCTTAGAGCAACCTTCCAGTATTTGAAAAGGCCTACAGGAGGGCTGGGGAGGGACTTTTGACAAGGTCTTGTCATGACAGGATGAGGAGGAATGGATTTGAAGTGGCAGAGGGGAGATTGACACTGGATGTGAGGAGGAAGTTGTTTGCAGTGAGAGTGGTGAGATATTGGCACAGGTTGCCCAGGGAGGTGTTCAAGGCCAGGTTGGATGAGGCCTTGAGTGACCTGCTCTAGTGGGAGGTGTCCCTGCCTATGGGGCTGGCTGAGCTTTGAGGTCCCTCCCAACCTAAACCATTCTCTGGTTCTATGGATCTGGCTGCAGGAATGAAAGCTGAAGTGGAGTGGGGCTGGCTTCCTGTGGCTGCTGCCCAGGACACCAAGGCTGACAGCCTGCATCCAGGTCACCCTTCCCACTTCAGATCCTGGAAGGCCACCAGAAGGTCCCCTGGGAGCCTCCTCTTCTGCAGCCTGCACAGCCCCAACTCTTTCAGGCTGTGCTCACAGCAGAGCTGCTGCAGCCCTCTCAGCATCCTCGGGGCCCTGCTCTGCACACCTCCAGCATCTCCACATCCCTCTTGTCCCAGGGGCTCCAGCACTGGATGCACTACTCCAGGTGGGCTCTCAGCAGAGCACAGCAGAGGGGCAGAATCCCCTCCCTGGCCCTGCTGCCCACACTGCTCCTGCTGCAGCCCAGAATCTTCCTCTGTCCAGCCTGATTCAGGGTAGGGTGTCCCTGCCCATGGCAAGGGGGGGTTTCAACTAGATGATCTTTGTGGTTCCTTCCAACCTTGACTGATTCTATCATTCTATGGTTCTAAGACAAGGGTTTCTAAATCATCCCCCCTTAAATACACCATTCTGAAAGTGCAGCTGGCCAACAGGCACTGGAATCCATTGTTTTGGCCAATGAATTCAAATTCCCTGCCCGTGTGTCCACCCAGGCACATTGAGGGGCAACAGAAGACACCTGACCTGGTGGTGCTAAGTACCTAACCCTGGCAGCTTTGCTGGGGCCAAACCCTTCGTTGTTTTGCTCAATCCATCAACTCCTGGAACCTGCAACAGGAGGAGGAGAGCAGGGGTTTGAACCAATCTGGCAGGATTTATGCCCTACCAGGACAACCTGAGAGGCACAGCAGGAGCTTCCAGTGCTGTGTTCTACATTCAGATCCCTAAAATTCACACAGCTGCTGCCAGCTCCTGCAAATTCCTGACATCTCCTCCCACTAGCAAGGTGGCTGTTAGTGGGCACTGCCTCTCTCTCTGCAGCACTGCCTTTCTCATTCCTGTTTTAAGGCTTTCCCTGACAAGAAAATGCTCAAACATCCAATTCAAAAATAAAATTATTCCTACCATGCAGGGCACACCAAGCTAAGGAGCAGAGAGAGGCAGATCAGAGCTGTGTGGTCTGCCTAAGCACAGCCAGTCCTGGCAGGAGCACCAAGGCAGGTTTTGGCACTGCTCCTCCCTCATACCACGCACAGAGGCAGTCCCAGTGCTGCCAGGTGCCTGAGGTTTGCTCTGGGAATGGATCTCTCCCTGGTGCAAAGCAGAGCAGCCATGGCCATGGGAAGAACTGAGCTCCTGCAACAGAGCCCTGCACACAGGGGGCCCTTGCAGCAGGAGATCATAGAATCATAGAATGGCTTAGGTTGGAAGAGACCTCAAAGCTCAGCCAGTTCCAACCCCCCTGTGCCACAGGCAGGGACACCTCCCACTGGAACAGGTCACTTAAGACCTCATCCAGCCTGGTCCTGAACACCTCCAGGGAGGGAGCAGCCACAACCTCCCTGGGCAACCTGTGCCAGTGTCTCACCACCCTCACTGCAAACAACTTCCTCCTAACATCCCATTTCAATCTCCCCTCTGCCAGTTTGAACCCATTCCCCCTCATCCTGTCATTACAAGACCTTGTGAACAGTCCCTCCCCAGCCCTCCTGTAGCCCCCTTCAGATACTGGAAGGTTGCTCTAAGGTCTCCTGGCAGNCACAACCCCCTCCCTTGCCCTGCTGCCCACAGCTGCTCTTGCTGCAGCCCAGCACACAGTTGCTGTCTGGGCTGCATGAACACTGCAGCCTCATCTTCAGCTTCTCACCCACCCAGACCCCCAGGTCCTGTTCCTCAGAGCTGCTCTCAGCCATTCCCCACCCAGCCTGGAGCTGTGCTTGGGACTGCACCGACCCAGGTGCAGGACCTGACACTTGGCCTTGCTGAATGCCCTGAGGTTGGGCTGGGCACAGCTCTGCAGCCTGTGCAGCTCCCTCTGGATGGATCCTGCCCTCTGGCAGTCTCCTGTGCCACACAGCTTGGTGCCAGCTGCACACTTGCTGAGGCTGCACTGATTCCTCTGCCCATGGCACTGACAAAGATGTTCCACAGCACAGGGCACAGCACTGACCCCTGAGGGACACCACTTGGCACTGGGCTGCAGCTGCCTGCTGCTCCAGCAACCTGCAGCCACCTTGCACCCCTACATGAGGAGCTGACAGCTGTCAGGAGCTGACACTTCAGCAAGAGGTTTTGTATCTAAGGAGCACTCTTTGTGACAGAACCTCCTTCCCTTTCACCATCCTGGGGGTGATTCCATCAGGACAACGAAGCTCTCCAAGCCCACAGCAGCTCTGCAGCTTTTGGCAGCCTCATGTGTCCCTGCTGCCTCTGCACATCCACAGCCTCCAGAGCAGAGCACTGCTCCCTATGGGGCACCTGCAACAACTCACTGTGCTGGTCTGAACTAACTGGAGAATTTGAGTGAGAAATTAGACTATTGGCTGAGAGAGGAAAGCACAGGAGGTCACTGCACCCAGAGCTTTACTGAGAAAGGAAAAAAAAAAAAAAGTTGTCTTAAAAGTTATAACCAAAATATAGATAGGGCAGAGGGTTTCTGACTGCTCTGGGCCGTGGCTGCTTCTCTTGCATGGTTCCTTTGTCTCTCTGCCTTGGTAGCTAATTCTCAGTAACACTACTAACTTCTTTCCTACTCCTAACCCCCCTGGCCCAACTACCTCTGCCTATCTGCAGCATCAACAGGTGGTGAGATTAAGATTGGGGAAGGGGGAAAAGTTGGTAGGGGGTGGTTGGTTACCCCTCTTGGGGATTTTGGTCTCTGGCAGGGCTGTGGTGTTTCTCTATTACCTTTTCACTGTATCTATCTGTAAATATCTGTTATACCTTGTAAATAAATATCTGCTTGGATATTGTGCATTGCTGTAAATATAAAGCTTCATTTATCAACTTCCAGTGTCCTGAGTCCTAGCTGGGGTTTATATCAAAAGGTGAGGGGGCAGGGAACTGCTTAAACCACCACACTCCCCCACAGAGCCCACACCCCAGCTCATTGCCAGCTCACTGCCTCATCACCCTGCACTCAGATGAGCCACTTTGCAAAGTCTGGCAGCTGTTCCCTTCACCCATCCGAGCAGGCTGCTGCAGGAGCCAATTCCTCAGCAACACTCCTGGCCTGCAGCTGAGGCAGTTCCTTGCAGTAGCCTACCCTGATAAAACTGCTGCTAGATTCCTCCCTTTTTGGCTGAAGATCTAATCTGAGATCTGCCATCCCACTGTGCACACCCCCAGCCTTCCAAAATGTTCTCCAGGCAGCCTTCCTGCCTCACGCTGCCAGGCTTTGCACATCTGGATCCCAGACCTCACTGTCCCTGACCCAGGGCTCGCTGCAGTTCTCCTCCAGCTCACAACCCAGCACGTGCACTGCTCCTGCTCTGAGCAGCTCTTCTGCCTGCTGGGGCCAGCATCCCACAGCACCAGCTCCAACAGCTCACACTGGCTTTGGAAACCCAAAAGCTCAGGCTCAAGGTTTCCAGGATGCTGTGTCTTCAGTCCCCACCACAGCCTCTGCTCCTGCCCCAGGCCAGAGGCACATCGTGGAAGCTCTAGGAGTGGGCTTCTTATTTCTTCTCCAGGTGGGAAAGTCCCAAGCAGCCTGTGGAAATGGACTGCAATGGTCACCCTGCAGACCACTGCTCAAGCCCCCACTGCTGGGAAGCCTCTAGAGGCTGAATGTTGTGTCCTCCACCATTTGGAGTCACAGAGTGCTCAGGATCAGGCCATAGAGGCCAGGCTGTCCCCAGCCTGCAAGCCAGGCTGTCCCTTCTCCTCTGCTTTATGTCTTCTGCCTGTGTGTCAGCCTGGCCAAAGCCATCATGCAGGGCAGATGTAGACCCTCTTGATGGCAAAGGACCACAGGAATAAAACAAAGATCCACATGACACATGACACCAAGCTGTGTGGCACAGGAGAGTTGCTGGAGGGCAGGGATCCATCCAGAGGGAGCTGCACAGGCTGCAGAGCTGTGCCCAGGACAACCTCATGAAATTCAACAAGGCCAAGTGGAAGGTCCTGCACCTAGGTCAGTGCAATCCCAAGCACAGCTCCAGGCTGGGTGTTGAGTGGCTGAGAGCAGCTCTGAGGAACAGGACCTGGGGGTCTGGGTGGATGAGAAGCTGAAGATGAGGCTGCAGTGTGAGTGCAGCCCAGACAGCAACTGTGTGCTGGGCTGCAGCAAGAGCAGCTGTGGGCAGCAGGGCAAGGGAGGGGATTGTGCCCCTTGGCTCTGCTCTCCTCACACCCCACCTGCAGCACTGTCTGCAGCTCTGCAGCCCCCAGCACAAGCAG
>VWZI01011565.1:25386-36401 GCA_013396835.1 Psilopogon haemacephalus
GTCTGAAACCCTCTGCACTATCTATGCTTGGGTTACACTGTTTTGAAACAATTTCTTTTCTTTCTCAGTAGAGCTCTGGGTGCAGTGCCATCCTGTGTTTGCCTCTCTCAGCCAACAGTCTAATTTCCCACTCAAATTCTCCAATTACTTCAAACCAGCACAAATGTCTTTATCAATGCCCTGGATGAGGGCACTGAGTGCCACCTCAGCAAGTGCCCTGATGGTACAGAACTGGGGGAGGTCTGGCTGAGACCTCTCAGGCTGTGCTGCCATCCAATGTGATCTGGACAGGCTGAGAGCTGGGGGAAGGCAAACTCATGGAGTTCAGTAAGGCCAAGGACAGGGTCCTGCAGCTGGGGAGCACCAGCACAGGTTGGGGCTGCCCTGCTGGAGAGCAGCTCCGTGGAGAGAGACCCTGGTGTGCTGGTGGGCAGCAAGTGCTGCATGGGCACCAATGTGCCCCTGGGGCCAAGAGGGCCAAGGGCAGCCTGGGGGCAGCAAGAGAAGTGTGGCCAGCAGGGCTAGGGAGGTTCTGCTCTGCTCTGCCCTGCTGAGGACACAGCTGCAATGCTGCCTCCAGGTTGGGGCTCCCCAGTTCAGCAGAGACAGAGACCTGCTGGGGAGAGTGCAGCAGAGAGCCACAAGGATGACTGGGGGCCTTGAGCATCTCCCCTATGCCACTGCCCTCTGCTGGGTAGTGCAGCAGCTCCAGCACCATGCATGCCCAGCACAGGCCTGGCACACGAGGGGCAGGCAGCAATGCTGAGGCTGGAGGTGGGGGGGGGGATGCAAACCTGCCCTCACTCCCAGGCAAAATTTTGCTTGCTGCCACACCAGGCTGAGCTGAGATCCCAGTGGCAGCAGCACCAATCAGCCCATGCTAGGAGCCCACCGAGCCCAGACAGAGACCTGTGAGGGCCATTGTAGTGGTTTAGCAGTTACCTGCCCCTGCACCTTTTGAAATAAACCCCAGCTAGGACTCTGGAAGTTAATGAATGAAGCTTTTTATCTACAGCAATGCTCAATATCCAAGCAAATATCTACAAGGTCTAACAGACATTTACAGATATATACAATGAAAAGGTAATACAGAAACAGCACAGCCCTGCCAGAGACCAAAACCCCCAAGAGGGGTAACCAACCACCCCCTACCACCTTTCCCCCCTTCCCCAATCTTCTCTCACCACCTGTTGATGCTGCAGATAAGCTGAAGTAGATGGGTCAGGGGGATTAGTAGTAGAAAGAAGTTAGTAGTTTTACTCTGAATTAGCTACCAAGACAGAGAGACAAAGGAGACCATGCAAGAGCAGCAGCCACAGCCCAGAACGGTCAGAAACCATCTGCTACCTGTGTTTTGGGAACAGCACTTTAAAAACAACTTTTTTTTTCTCTTTCTCAGTAAAACTCTGGTGAAGTGCCACACTGTGTTTCCCTCTCTCAGCCAATAGTCTAATTTCTCACCCAAATCCTCCAATTAGCTCAAACCAACACAGCCATCAGCTGGAAGCACACTCGACACTTGTGCTGCTTTGGGTGGGGGAAGAGTTTGCAGCCCAGAAGGCCAAGGGCAGAGATGGAGAGAGGGGATCCTGCCCCTCTGCTCTGCTCTGGGGAGACCTCACCTGCAGGGCTCTGCTCTGGAGCCTTCGATGCACGAAGGACATGGACCTGATGAAGAGGGTCCAGAGCAGACCATGAAAATGATCATGGGGCTGAAGCAGCTCTGCTACAAAGACAGGCTGAGGAGCTGGTGGTGTTCAAGCTGGAGAAGGGAAGGCTCCAGGAAGGCAGTGACCTTCTAGTAGGAGAAGGCTGTAGAGAGACTGTCACCAACACTCTGCAGCAACACATTCTACAAAGTGATTGCACTTTCCAGGAGAAAATTGTGTTCAGATGCCCCTCAAATGAGGTGTGTGGCAAAAAAAAAAAAATAGTCTGCAGGCAGGCACATAAAGCAGTGGGAGATCCTGGCCTTGGAGAGTGCAGCAGTAATTGGCTCATCTCAGAAGGGAAATCCTTGATGCTGAGGCCAGGTCCTCAGCCTGGATTTTCCCTGAGCTCTGCAGTTCTCTTAACCACAGAGCCTGGGAGGCACTGCCACTGATAAAAGGAGTGAAACCCACCACTTTTGAGCTCCTTATGCCTCCTTTTCACCTGGGAGGAGGCCATTTCAGCACTGAGCTCCAGCAATTGAAGGCCACAGAGCTGGGCAGTGATTAATGGAAAGTCTGGAGGTGTGAAGTACATTCACACAGAGACATCTGGCATCAGTAGGAGCAGCAAATGAGACAGAGGAAAAAGGTTTCCCCTCTCTCTGGGAGGAAAGCACAAGAGTTTATCCCAGCAGCTTTTATGGCCCAGTGTTGCAGCCAAACCTGGAAGCTGCTGGCAGCTTTGAAGGGCTTTAATGAGATTCCCCCAAAATGTGTACTGAAGGAGCTTGCTCCGTGCACTCCACTGGACACTTTTGATTTATATCACTCAAGAATGTTCTGCTGAAAGAAAAACAGAGCCAGCAGCAAGAGGTACTTGAAGCAGAGTGGGACTGACAGCAGGACTGCCTTTGTGAAAGGACTGTGGAGGAGCAGCAGCAGCACAGCAGCAAGAACACCAAAGAGAGCATCCAGTCAGAGAACCACAGAATGGCTTTGGTTAGGAGGGACCTCGGAGACCATAGGGCCCCGAGGATGCTGAGAGGGCTGCAGCAGCTCTGCTGTGAGCACAGCCTGAAAGAGTTGGGGCTGTGCAGGCTGCAGAAGAGGAGGCTCCCAGGGGACCTTCTGGTGGCCTTCCAGGATCTGAAGTGGGCTACAGAAATCCTGGGGAGGGACTTTTTAGGGTGTCAGGGAGTGACAGGACTGGGGGGAATGGAGCAAAGCTGGAGGTGGGGAGATTGAAGCTGGAGGTGAGGAGGAAGTTGCTGAGCATGAGAGTGGTGAGAGGCTGGAATGGGTTGCCCCTGCAGGGAGGTGTTTGGGGCCAGATCCCTGGAGGTGTTTTTGGCCAGGCTGGCAGAGGCTGTGGGCAGCCTGCTCTAGGGTAGGGTGTCCCTGGGCATGGCAGGGGGGTTGGGACTGGCTGAGCCTTGTGCTGCCTTCCAACCCTGACTGATTCTAGGATTCTACTCCAACACTTCTGCAGGCAGGGACAACTCTCAGCTAGAATTGGTTGCAAAAGGTCTCATCCCCTGTGGCCTTAAACACCCCCAGGGAGGGGGCATGGTTCAACATTCAGACATGTGAGCTGTTACCACAAATACATGAAAGCAGCTTTGTGGAGAGAGACCTTGGAGTGCTGGTGGGCAGCAAGTTCTCCATGGGGCACCAATGTGCTCCTGGGGCCAAGGGCAGCCTAGGGGCAGCAAGAGAAGGGTTAGGGAGGTTCTGCTGCCTCTCTGCTCTGCTCTGCCCTGCTGAGGCCACAGCTGCAATGCTGCCTCCAGATTGGGTCCCCCAGATCCGCAGAGACAGAGACCTGCTGGGGAGAGTCCAACAGAGAGCCACAAGGATGACTGGGGGCCTTGAGCATCTCCCCTGTGGTGAGAGGCTGAGAGCCCTGGGGCTGGTTAGTCTGGAAAGGAGAAGGCTGAGAGGAGATCTGAGCAATGTGTACAAATACCTGAGGGGTGGGGGTCAAGTGGCTGGGGCCAACCTCTTTTGGGTGGTGCACAGCAATAAGCCAAGGAGCAATGGACACAAACTAGAACAGAGAATTTTCACCTCAGCATGAGGAGAAACTTCTTTACAGTGAGGATGCCAGAGCCCTGGAGCAGGCTGCCCAGAGAGGTTGTGGAGTCTCCTCTGGATCCTTTCCAAACGCCTCTGGGTACATTCCTGTGAGAATAGATCACCCTGGGTGATCCAGCCTTGGCAGGGGGGTTGGACTGGATGGGCTCTGGAGGTCCCTTCCAACCTCTAGAGTTGATTCTGTGATTCTGTGAACAGTGGGAAACTGTGATACTGCACCAGCTCAGGCAGTTCTTGGACTCTGAGTTTTATTTTTGTACCAAAACTTGAAGTATGTGGATGCTGTTGACAAAATAATGCAGTGCTGTGACAAGCAGCCCACTGAAACCTGCTGTGGAGCAGAAGGAGAGATCTGGAGTGCCCCACAACATCTCCAAAGGCAGCTGGAGATATTCCATGATTCTCCTGTGGGAACTCACTGTCATGCTGGCAGATCCTCCTGGAGGAACATCTGTACAGGAGCTGGTACAGGGACCTCAGGACCCAGCTGCCTCCTCGCTTCTGTACCAGGAAACACCTGCAGGTCCTCTTGGACCCCAAAGTGCTGGTGACATGAGGGCTGACTGCAGACTGGGTCACACCATGGGCTTGGAGCTGCAGCTGCTGTTAGCAGGGGTGCCCACATGCTGTGGACAGCATCTTACACCTCCTGTGATATTCTTTTTCCTTCCTTTCTCGCAGCCCTTCGATGAGGAATTGAGCATCACTCAGCTCTTGCTAACAGCTGCTGCAGATGGGAAGCCAGAGCAGAAGAAGACCAGTCCAGGTGTGTTTGCTTAGTCCCTGTGCTTTGTAGCAGTCTTCCTACCACCACTGGTTAAGCAGGGATGTGCTTTTGGCTCACATTTTTTATGGCAGCTTTGCACTGGGAGACATCTCTGTCAGATGCACAGAAAGTGTCTGCTCTGGAGCTCTGCAGGCTGATGATTGCCAGCTGCTGGGCTGAACATCAGGAGCTCTTCACAGCTACCTCTGGAAGCTGCTGTACTCCCAGGTGTGATCATTTCACGGCAGCTCTGTCTTCTGTAGGCTGCAGAGAGCAATGGCAGCAAAGGTCTGAGCTGGGAAGTGCTCTGTGTAAGAACCTCTGGCCCGTGTGTGCTCAGGAATCAGCTTTGGGTTGACAAGGGTGAGCCCTCCAAGCAACACTGGCTGGAGTGAGGGCCCAAAAGATGTCAGTGCACTGCCACAACCCGCAGTGGCCATCACCAGCAACAAACAAATCAGCCCAGAGTCAGGGAGGAGACTGAACTGCCAGATGTACTGCATCAGGGGCAGGCTGCCACCCCTCAGAAGTCACATCAGGCTCACAAGACTCACTGAAGACAAGTGGGCAAGTCAAGAGCAGGCAGCACAGGCATGCAGGCATAGCCTGAGCCAAAAGCAGGAGCAGTGCAGCTCCCTTCAGAGTCAGGGCTGAGGGTCAGACATAAGCAGAGCTTGGGGAAAGAGCCTGAGCTTGCCAAGCCTGTGGGTTAACCAGTTCTGGTTTAATTCTCCTTCTCTCTTCTCTTAATACAGTGATCAAAAAGCTCAGAGGAGAGAGGAAGAAGCAGAGGAGTTCTTTATAGCCCAGGGAAGGACTCCCCAGCACCATGGGATGTGGCTGCAGTGGCTGCAGTGGCTGTGGTGGGAGAGCTCTCACTGCTGTGGCATCCTTGCCCTTCCCAGCTGGGCAGAACCCATCCCTAGCATCGCCTGGGGACTTTGTGTGCAGCAGTGTCTGAACCAAACAGCTGCTCTCTGTGCCACCCCAGCACAGCTGCAGGAGAGAGGAAGAAGCAAAGGGATCCTTTGAGCCCAGGGAAGGACTCCCCAGCACCATGGGATGTGGCTGCAGTGGCTGTGGTGGGAGAGCTCTCACTGCTGTGCCATCCTTGCCCTTCCCAGCTGTGCAGAACCCACCCCTAGCATCGCCTGGGGACTTCGTGTGCAGCAGTGTCTGAACCAAACAGCTGCTCTCTGTGCCACCCCAGCACAGCTACAGGAGAGAGGAAGAAGCAGAGGAATCCTTTGAGCCCAGGGAAGGACTCCCCAGCACCATGGGATGTGGCTGCAGTGGCTGTGGTGGGAGAGCTCTCACTGCTGTGCCATCCTTGCCCTTCCCAGCTGTGCAGAACCCACCCCTAGCATCGCCTGGGGACTTCGTGTGCAGCAGTGTCTGAAGCAGACACAGCTGCTCTCTGTGCCACCCCAGCCCAGCTGCAGGGCAGGCTTTAGGAGGCAGCCCTCACAGCTGCCACCAACGCTGCAGCTGTGCAGAGCAGCTGGAGCAAAGCGGCAGGGAGCCGCGGAACAAACCCTCCCTGCACAGGCTGCAGGAAGGCTTAGCAGGGAAGTCTTCTGCAGGGCTCATTGCAAGCCTCAGCTCCAGCTGGCTTCTCACAGCACTTCCACAGGAGAGGGAAGCTGAAGAGAACCTCACCAAGTTGGCTTCCTGCAGATTTTTGAGCCCCTCCTTCATTTCTGCACAACGCAGAAGCTTTTTTTTTTTGTCCCACGATCTCCTCTCCTAAGCTCCCACTCCAGGTCACCACTCAAGAGGACTAAGTCAAAGCCCCTGCAGGCACATCCCTAACTAAGTAACAACCTCTGCGAGCTGATAAAGTGCTTTTTTTCCCCCCAGGACTGTAAACGTTCAACCACTCCAGGAGATGCTTTCACTTTGGCTTTGGTAAGGCTCAAGGAACACTTCCCCCTGAAATAAGGACTTGCAGCTCCCCCACCCTGTCCCACCAACCAGCTGCAGCCGTGGGGCAGCCTGTCCAGCTTTATGGTTGGCTTTGCCTTTTTCACATGTCCTGGAAGGGGAGCTAAAAATGTTTCAGGAGGAAGGGTGAGTAACCACAAGGTTACAGCATCAGTGTCTAATATCATGCAGCAAGCCAAAAAGGGCAGAAAGAGTGAGGGTGGAAAGAACACTCCCTTCCTCCCTCCGGGGCAGCTAAATCCATCCCCCTGCCCACAGAGGGATCAGCTGCGGCTCTAACAGTCCTGCCTGGAGCTGGTCCAACACACTTTTCAAACTTTCCAGTGCTGGAAGGCCTCCCAGCACAATCCAGGCCAATTCTTCTCTAATCTTATGTCAGAAAAAGTCCTGCCGAGCCTGACCCCCACCCCTCACTGCCCCCCAGGATGCTCTTCGTGTCCCTTCGGTTTTGTCCTCTTCCTGAGTCGATGCAGAGGGAAGAAGGGCACTGTGCCACTGACACTCTCTACTCTCTGTGTGCTTGTGCCTCCTGCCTACCCATGTGTTTGGAGGGCTCAGGACTTTTAGAGTCATGGAATGGTTTGAGTTAGAAAGGCTGCAGAAGGGCCTGGAGCAGCTGGGGGTGAGGAGGGGCTGAGGGAGCTGGGGGTGTGCAGGGGGAGCAGAGGAGCCTGGGGGCAGAGCTCATTGCTCTCTGCAGCTTTCAGTTTCCTGCCATAACACAGGAGCAGCCTCCCCTTACTGCCCCAAAAATGTGAGGTGCTTAAATATACTTTCTTGGGAACACCTCCAGAGGAGATCCCTGCTGCCATCCCCTCCTGTACAGGGTAATGGGCACCAGCTCTGCCTCCAGGAGGACAGGAGACAGCCCCTCCATGCCCCTTGTACCAGGGACAGGAGCACAGCAGTGCTGCAGCTGAATGTGTTGCTGTTCCTGCAGATATTTCTCTTCTTTGTGATCATGTGCTTGTGGCTGCAACTCTGCAAGGGACCTCAGCACCTGCACCTACTGCATCCTGGCTTGCATCAGCAGCAGGGTGGGCAGCAGGGCCAGGAGGTGCCCATCCCCCTGTGCTCAGCACTGGGCAGGACACAGCTCGAGTGCTGTGCTCAGCTCTGGGCCCTCGCTGCAGGAAGGACACTGAGGGGCTGCAGCCTGCCCAGAGCAGGGCAGCAAGGCTGGAGAAGGGCCTGGAGGTGCTGAGGGAGCTGGGGGTGTGCAGGGGGAGCAGAGCAGCCTGAGGGCAGAGCTCATTGCTCTCTGCAGCTGCCTGCAGGGAGGCTGCAGTCAGGAGGGGGAAGCCTCTGCTCCTGGGGGCCAAGGGCCAGCAGCAGAGGCAATGGTTCCAAGCTGCCCCAGGGGAGGCTCAGGCTGCAGCTGAGCAAATATTTCTGCCCTGGAAGGGCTCTCAGAGCTTGGCCCAGGCTGCCCAGGGCAGTGCTGCAGTGCCCATCCCTGGGGGTGCTCCAGCAGGCTGTGGAGCTGGTGCTGAGGGACATGGGTTGGTGCTGAGCCTGCAGGGCTGGGCTGAGCCTTGGCCTGGGTGAGCTTGGAGGGCTCTGCCAACTTGATATATTCTGGCATTATGTGACCTTGAAACATCATCTAACCTAACCCTCTGCAGTCAGCAGGGACATCTGCAATGGGGACAGGTTGCTCAGAGCCCCATGCAACATGACCTAGAATACTTCCAGGGATGAGGCATCCACCAGCCCTCTGGGCAACCTGAGCCAATGTCTCACTACCCTCATTGAAAAGAATTTCTTCCTTACACGTAGTCTACATCTGCCCAGTTTGAGCCATCACCTGTCAAGCCCTGGTAAAAAGTCTGTCCCCAGCTTTTTCTAAAGCCCTTTAAGTACCTGGAAGGCTACTAAAAGGTCACCTTAGATCCTTCTCTCTCTGTCTTCTTAGGGCAGGTCCTCCTCTGGATGCACTTCAATGGGTCCTGTCCTTGTGCTGGGGGCTCCAGAGCTGCACACACTATTCCAGGTGAGGTCTCAGCAACTCAAGGCCAGCTGGAGAAGCCAGATCCAGAAAAATCTCCAAGTTGTTTTGGTTGGAAAAGACCTCTAAGATCACAGAGTCCAACCACTGACCTATGACCACAACAGCCACATGAGTCCACACAGTTCTTGCATGCCTCTGTTGCAACCTCTGACCCCTCTCACAGGAAAAAAATTTTTCCTATCTCCAACCTAAACCTCCCCCAGCACAATTTGAAGGTTTTTCCTCTTGCCCTATCACTTGATACCTCCACCTGTACCCCCAAGTTCTCCTCTGCAGGGCTGCTCCTCAAGCTCCCAGGCTGGACTGACATCAAGGATTGCCCTGACCCAGGTGCAGGACCTTGCACTTGGACTTGTTCAACCTCATGATGTTCACACAGGCCCAGCCCTCCAGCTTGTGCAGGTCCCTCTGGAGGGCTCCCATCCTGTCCCTCTGGCCTGGCAGCTGCATCATTCAGCTTGGAGTCAGCTGCTGAGGGTATTGCCCTTTGTAGTGGGTTTGCAGTTCCCTGCCCCCCCACCTTATAAACCCCGGCTAAAACTCAGAAAACCACTGGAAGTTAATAAATGAAGCTTTATATCTACAGCAATGCACAATATACAAGCAAATATNTCAGAAATATACAGCAAAAAAAGGTAATAAACACACCACAGCCCTCCCAGAGACCAAAATCCCCAGAAGAGGTTAACCAAATACACCCCTACCAACTTTCCCCCCTTCCCCAGCTTTATCTCACCACCTCTTGCTGCTGCAGATAAGCTGAAGATCAGAGAGATTAATGATAGGAGAAGAAATTAGTAGTTTTAGTGATTTCACTCTGAATTTAGCCAGCAAGACTGAGAGACAAAGGAAAAAGCTGCCAGAGCCAGCACAGACCCAAGCCAGCCTGGCCCCACAAGCACCCTGCCCTATCTCATGTTTTGAGAACATCTCTCAAAACAATTTTTTTTTTTCTCTGTCTCAGTGAAACTGGGTGAAGTGACACTGTGTTGTTTAACTCTCTCTCAGCCAATAGTCCAACTTCTCACTCAAATTCTCCAATTAGCTCAAACCAACACACCCTTGTTGCTTTCCAGGCCCCTCTGCTGGCACAGAAGACGGAGCCACTTTGGCTGAGCCTCCGATGCCCCAGTCCAGCTGTGAGAAGTGGAGCAGCCTGTGGCATCAGCAGCAACACCTGCTCTGCAGCTGGAGACTCTTCCCTCCCACAGAGCTCTGCATGAAGGCTCCCAGCCCTCAGGCACAGGGCCCCCAGGCCACAGGAGTGCTGCTGCTCCTCCAGCTCACAGCTTGCCTGCCGTTTGTGCTGCACGTTCCGAGGGCAGAGCTGAAATCCTCAGCTGCTTTTTTTTTTTTTTCACCCAGAGCACAGGCAGCTGCTGTCTGTATCTTCACCTGCCTGAGAAGACCACCCTGGAGAAGGGCACAGGTTCAGTACCTTCACCCTGCTGTTAATGAAGGTGCAGCTCTACAGCTGTGGGGACCTACCACGAGTGTTCTACTGTGTAAAGGGTGAAGCCCACCTGGAGCCTTCTGACTCCTTCCCGGGGGTGGTCTGACCTGCCCCCAGCTATCATGTTTAGCTCCCTTCCACTTTCTGCTGAGGACTGCTATAAAAGTGGGGGGGTTAGAGAGGAACATCTTGTCTTCTCTCTCTCTAGTCCTCCCTGCCTGACCAACTCCTTGCTGTTCTGCTGCCAGACCACCACCTGCTCTCCAGCAAACCCATGGAGGAATGCCACCATTTTCCCTTTGGAACTCTAACTAACTGCATTTCACCATCCAAATCTTGCTTAGTATTATCCAGTATTGCTTCCAAATCAAATTGGGTATTTATTGAGCCTTTTTTTTTTTTTCCCTTTGAGCTCAGAGGGGCTAGCCTAAACCCCTAGCACGATGTATTAAATACTTGGCCCCCTACCTTTGAAGTAAACTTTGGCTAGAACTCAGAAACACTGGAAGTTGGTAAATGAAGCTTTGTATTTCCAGCAATGCACAATATCCAAGCAGGTATTGACAAGGTCTAACAGATATTGACAGATAGATACAGTGAAAAGGTAATAGAGAAACACCACACACAAGGCCACTGCAGGGCAGGGGGAAAGCCCTGTGAGCCTGTCCCCTGCTTGGCACTTGTACCCCTCCTTAGCTAATTGCTCTACAGCCCAGCCTTGTGCTTCTGGCTCTTTTTTAGATGCCTGTTCAGGGCTGACTTGTCCCAGGTGAGAGACACAGGCACAGAGTCAGGCATCCAGGTCCTTCAGCAGCCCCCAGATACCCACACTTTGGTCCAGCTCTCACACCGGCAGTGGAGACTTTGAGGCAAGGGGGATTGAGAAATATTACGAGCCACTGGTTTGTCTGAAAGACATTGGATTAAAAACCACTTGGTTCTTCTTGGACACTGCCAGGTCTGGGTGTAGGCTGCTATCTGCCACCTTGGGTGACACTTCTGCACTGTCGCTGTGCCAGCAGCTGCCTGCATTCAACACTCAGCCCTTACCTGGAGCTACACTTGTGCCTCGGGCAAGGAGAAATCTGGAGCTAC
>VWZI01011574.1:9700-20978 GCA_013396835.1 Psilopogon haemacephalus
GAGAGAGACAGAGAGAGAGATTAGCCTTGCCGCTTTGGGAGAGCTGCCGTGCTTTGCTGCCTGCTGCCTGTTGCTGCGCACGTGGCTGGGCTCCTCAGCAGCCACGGCGGGAGACGACGGTGAGCGAGCACAGTGAGGAAGAGCGGAAGAAGACCAACTAACGGTCGCTGTGCCCCACCTTAAATACCATAGGGGGGCGTGTGAGACTGACCAACAGGCACTCAGCATTCTTCAGCTGGCCAATTGATTCAAAAAGCTCCACGCCTGCATGCTGCCCGAGGTATCCCTGGCTCCTGGGGCCACGTGGGGTGCCCCCGCCCCTCAACCCCTACTGGACCTTGGACGGTAGGGGGAGGAGAGAGCCCAGGGATTGGACCAATTCTAGGGTGTTTGTCACCCCATACCGGGACAGTGAGATTTAGAGCTCGTTATTTTCACTGATCATTTTTCCAACATAACACTCGAGTCAGATTCTGTAGCTTGCTCCACACAGCAGCTGAATATGTTTGTGCACTGTGCTGACATGTTGCACCAAAAATCCATCATTCTGGAAAGGATTTTTAGCAACTTCCAGATGGAATCTTTATCACTTTGTGACGTAAAGGCTGCAAATCAGTAATAAGGCTTTAAAATGCTTCAGAAAAACTGACATGAGCAAGGACTGCATAGCTAATCAGAAAAACATATAATCAGTACTGAAAGTCAGAATAACTGTCAGGTTGCATGACATAACTGTGGCATGCTGCTTCTTCTTCCATTTCCACCTCTACACTTCTTTGACCTCTACCATGCAAAGACCATATACCCAATCTCTGGAAGACAGAGTAGTACTGAGGGATGTGGGACAGGAAGCAGATAAGGAGTGAAACATGTCATTGGCCTGTCACTTCTTCCTAAGGTTCTCCTCCCCAGGACAAGAAGCAATGGCTTCAGACTAGAGAAGAGCAGATTTAGATTGGATGTTAGGGACAAGTTCTTCACTAAGAGGGTGGTGGAACACTGAAAGAGGTTGCCCTGGAAGGTGGTTGAGGCCCTTTTCATGGAGATATTCAAGGTGAGGTTTGACGAGGCTCTGGGCAACCTGGGGTGGTTGAGGATGTCCCTGCTGACTTCACAGGAGTTGGACTCGATGACCTTTGGACATCTCTTCCAGCCCAGCCCAGCCCATTCCATAATCCTATGATTCTCTGTCAGTTTTCATCCTTTCTTGCTCCCGTTTTGAGAAGACTAATGCTCCTGGAGTGAAACGCCTTCACTAAGCTCTTTTAAGAAGAGGATACACAAGAGTAGAGTCTTGGTGCTATGCCTGAGTCTGTGCTTTCTAGGTAGAATGCTGCACATTGCTATCACAAATGTGAAACTCTTCTGTACTCTGTTTTCACTTCCAGCTAGGCTTTGCTTATTCCACAAGCTAGCCATGCATGACATTTCCTCCCTTGGTTTTCTGCGCCAATTGCAAAAGTGACTCCTAAGATCATTTCCCCAGGCTGCTATATATCATCTGTCATGATTTGCAGGTGGATGGGAAATGTAGGAAAATGTATTAACTACAATTACTCCAGCTGCATCATGTTGGCTGGTCCTCTTTACGTATCTTTGTGTAGCCACTTGACCTTCAGAAAGCAACCAGAACTCCTTCTGCTTTCAGTTGTAAGAGGAGCTGACTACCTCATGTTCAAGCAGTTTTCAGTGCTATCCATACAGTGACACTTGAGCAGACAGTGTCCTAGTGTCCTAGTCAACAAAATACAAAATGGGATTACCTCAGCATGTATTAGCCCTCCATCAACCACTCTAATGCTCATCCTGTAAGGGGATTTTAACAGTGTTGAGACAGGAGTATGAACCTGCAATTAGCCAACAGGCCACTTATTAAATGGTTCAGTACTGATTTCTAATGATCATTGCAGTAAGTCTTTAGAAAAAAATGGCTACAACACTCAGAAATATCCTCAAAAATTACTTTTTCAGCACCCTGGCATGAAAGTAATATTTTGCAACAAGATCATCCATATAGATACATAGAAGTTATTAAGCTGCATGCAGACAAAATTTTTGGCAAGAAAATCACTTTCAGAAACAAAAGCATAGTTATTTCCTCACATGGTGCTGATTTTGTCTGTCTATACTTGCCTTGTTGTTACCACTTTTTCTCCCCCTCTTACTAGCATTTGGAGTTATCTGCGTATTTACCTCCTCATTATTAAGATAACTGCTTAATAACACAGACACACCCCAGGCAGCTGAAAACCAAGAAAATGGCCAATTTGTTTGAAATGTTCATTACTCACAGCTAAGAAACATCACAAAATCACAGATACACAAAATTTTATATATGTAGTACTGACTGTAACAAACACAAAATAATGACAATGAAATATGTGACTGAGTAACTTTATTTGATACTCATTAACTTAATGAAGTTTACCAATCCAGGTGGTTGATATGACAGAGCTCATCTACATTTCATATGTTCAGTTACCCAAATGAACATAAAGGACTTTTTTTTTTTTTTTAGAAACATTTTCCAGGAAGCTGCTGAAGGCATGAAGCTCCAGCTGGAGTCAGACAGCACTGCAGCTTCTTGAAAAATGTGAGAATCAACCTTCAGTCAGTGCCAAAATGGACAAGTGTCACTAACTGGCCTTAATGACCCTGGCCTGGAATCTCCTTACATTCATCCAAAGGCTCCAAGATGTCTAATTAAGCCCAGGCCTGGGCAACTGCTCCTATGTGGACTATGTCATCCTGTTCTGTGGATGAAACTTGCTGTATCCTTATCCTTACTCCTACCTCTGCCATCATCTCCAGGCTGGACTCTGGATGACCCCTGGACCTGATTCATCCCCTGGCCTTGTCTGGAACAGCTGAGAGTCTGTACATTGAAGTAACAGAGAAAGTGGTGTGTTCAGTTGCAGTATCACATCTTCCTGGTCAGGGAGTGTATCATTGCCTGTGTTGTGGGCACCCTCAGCACTTGTTTTGTCCCCCAGTTTGTTGAGTAGCGCTGCCATTGCTGCTTGGTTACAGTGACTATATGAAATGGAGCCACAGCAATATAAAGTGGGAGGCTTTTGTTTAGACATGTCTCTGAGTAAAATGCCATGTGAAGGAGAAAGGAGAATGCCTGGAAGAAAGGGGAGCACAAAGAGCATGTCAAGCATTGCTTCACGTAAGCCTAAAATTAATGTGCATGAGAAATTGTTGCTAGATACAAAAAAGCCAAACCAATTCAATGCAGGAGACTTAACACAAAACCAATTTGCTTCATAAGCTAATATTCCAGGATCTAGGTAGAAGATGCTTGAAGAATTAGTATCTTGCACTACAGAATGACTGTGGTTTCAAGATTCATAAAAAACAGCCCACATTTAAAACTCTTCTCCTTCACCTACTGTAAGTAGGCTTTCAAGAGAGTTGCTCCCTTTTTTCATTTCTATATAACAGGAAATTAGCGTGAAGAAAAATAAGAAAATTAGCAGAAGTTTTTCCTTCTGAATTTAAAGAAATCCATACTTTAGCATGTAGCTCAATTATATCAAATGACAAATTATTTCTGAATGTGGTGTTTCATACAGAAAACACATCTTTTTAAAACAGTGGCAGATTCGGAAAAAAGCACAAGTCCATTGAAGTACTGCTAGCCCACAGAGGCCACCAAAACAAACTCTTATATAAGCTAACATTGATAATAATATATTCAAAGTAATCTGGTAAAATTTTGAACACAATGGAAGTATAAAATAACAAAATCACAAGCACAGAATCAATGTTCTCTGACATACTGTTTAACTCTGTGACGGAAAACATGAAAGCTCAGAAAACAGACGCACATTGAAAATTATCTTGGGTTTGCCTGAAGGCATGGAATGCAAACACCCTGTTCTAATCCTTTGAAGGATGATTCCACAGCCTTTCACCTAGAAATTCCACAGCATAACAAAAATATTGAATAATTCCAACCGGTAGATGTTCAAAACACTGTGACTAGAAACAGTGGTGAACAGACTGAAATTCAGCTCCTAACCCGTCACAAGTGGTATTACCCAGGTCTCAGGATTGGGGCCAGTTCTCTTTAATATCTTCATCAAAGATCTGGACAAAGGAATTGAGTGCACCCTCAGTAAATTTTCAGATAACACGGAACTGGGTGGAAGGGTTGATCTGCTCTGAAAAGAGATACAGACAGGCTGGATCAATGGGTCAAGACCAATTGTATGAGATTCAACAAGGCCAACTGCTGAGTCCTGCATTCAGGTTACAACAACCCCATGCAATGCTTGAAAAGGCCTGGAAAGCTACCTGGCAGAGAAACACCTGGGGGTGTTGATTGACAAACAGCTGAATGTGAGCCAGCAGTATGATCAAATGACCAAGAAGGCCAAGAGCATCATGGCCTGTATCAGGAATAGTGCAAGCAGCAGGAGCAGGAAAGTGATTTTGCCCATGTGTTCAGTTTTGTGCTCCTCTCTACAAGAGGGACATTGAGTCGCTGGAGCATGTGCAGGGAAGGGAACAAAGCTGGTGAAGGGTCAAGAGCACAGGTCTTATGAAGAAGATGAGGGAACTGAGATTGTTTAGTCTGGAGAAGAGAAGACTTAGAGGAGACCTTCTTGCTCTCTACAACTACCTGGAAGAAGACTGTAGTGAGGTGGGGGTTGATCTTTTCTGTCTAGTAGGGTTTTGTCATTTTCTTTTAAGTTAATTTTGGTCTCTCTCACACACATTCACAAAGCAGAAGCAAACAGAAAGAAAATGTTAGGCATTTGCCTCAGAGATGATTTCTTAGTTTGTCATATTTACGCATTGTTGCAGTTTTGTTCAAGGTCTTCCTGCCTCAGATATGATCCATGCTGTTTTGGAACAGGCAACAAGTCAGAAAATTTCTCCAATGAGTTCTGGAAAACTTTGTCCCAGAATCCTATGTTATCCTACTCCAACACAAGACAAGATTATATAGACATCTCTTATAGAACAAACCCAGATATTACATTACATTGCATTAGTAGTTTAGAAAACATTTATAAGAATAACAAAAAATTAAGGAATGGAATGCCTATATTTTAGGTACTTTCAAATCACCTGTAACTTCAACCAGTTAAACTAGTAGTCAATAAAATACTTATTTAAAGGATGTGAAAGCAATGTTACTTCTCACTAAGAAGTCTGTTTCCTTCTCCATTCAGTATACGTTCTCTTTGTGTTTTTCCCATGCTTTTAAGTCTTCTTGCATGCCTCACACCTGAAACTGCACCAGAATATTCTTTCTAAAGGATTTATAATCTGATTCAAATCTTCATAGGACTTTCACTTAAGAAATGCTTTTGATCTTCTGTGTACATGATTAGGTATGTATGTGCAAGAGTCAAAGTAAGGTAGGCATCCCAGGGCCATGTCTTATTACTTGACTAGCACAGCAGGAGTGTTGTAAAGAGTAAAACCAAAAATACTGGCTTGAGTCTACTAAAGTAGAACATTAAATTCTTCCATATAATTCTTATAGTTAATCTCACATGTATAAAAAAGCGGCTAAATATTTCTTTTTAATTAAGTTTACATTTGCAGTTGCTATCAGTTTTTAATTCAGATCACTTCTAGATGACAGTAAGACTGAACCCCAACTTTATTGTCGATATTTTGGGGATGAAAAACATCAATATTGTGCCCTTATTTCATCAGCATTCAACAGAGCTTTTCAAGGACTGAGAAAATCTGAATATTTCAATTTGCTTCTCTGGGAGGTTATAGCTAAATTTAATCAGAGTAGTAATATACTACTGTAGTTTATAGGCAACTTATTAGTACTCCAATATGGGCACACTTCATTAATTCAAGCAAAACTACAGATGTACCCACAGAGCTTATCCAAAGCAAATTAACAGACAATAATACAGACAATGTGAGTTTTTTTTATGGTTTACTACAATAGCAGTAAAGCTTTCTGTTAATAAAATTAGAGCTATCACAGATGAAATTCTCTATATCTTTGCAAGGCTGACACAAGTCCATAGTTACTGACATGCTGTAATAACTAACCTGCATTTTAAAAGCATGTCTTCATAAAACTACAGGAAAATACATTATCTTCAATGGTTTTGGGTCCTAAATGGTTTACAATGATAAAAAATTTCCATAAGGTCCTCTCTCTGACACCACAACAACCTCAGTCTTTACCTCCGTAGGTCCCTGCAGTAACTCTAATAACTCTACACCACTCATTTCATAAATCCTTATGTTGCAATACTATTTCAGGATTAGTTTTGTGTGGCTGCTTCAGTGCTGACTTGCTGATGGTCCAAAAACCTATCCACTCATGATCTGCTTATTACCTTTCTGGTTTTAGATTTTTCAGACGCTGCTAGTTGTAAACGACAAAAATCAGTAAACACAATTATTTGAAAGTAATTGTTTTAATGGGGGTGGAGTTGAATAGTAAGATGTGAAAAGGCAGCAAATTCCATTTTCCAGGCATGTTTATTTTTACATAGATATTCAAGATTTCATATTTCTATTTTTTAAAATTTAGAGAAGGATTCAACATGTAAGAAGGAAGAATTCAAAAGTGTGTGTGGAGGGGGACAATATGTAAGATAATCTCAAGACTGTGAAGCATTTTCTATATTACAGTATTCTCTGACAATCTTAAAATCAGCTGTCTACTTTTAAGTCATGGGCATTCTTTAATTCTAGGAATTTCTAATTCATCTTTGTCTGCTGTAAAATTAGGGAAAAGTCTATTACAAAAGAAAAGTCACTACTTTAAAACTATTTTAATAAAAATCTGAAATAACCACATGACACTTGTATGCTATTATTACATTCGGGTGAAAAAATCATCTTACATATAAAATACTTTAAGCAACTTTTCCCCTTAAACTTGAAGTATTCCACTTTGTTGACACTTATGCTATTAAAATAGCACATTCCAATTGCTTTAGGCATATTAGCCAGGTTCACAGTTAATGCAAATACCATGCATCACTATATTGCGTTATCTGGATATTGAAGGTTGTATTGTGTCCAAATTATAATATTGAAACTCCATGGTTTTTACAATACAGAAGTGATTCAGTAATTTGGGTATATTTTTTTGCTACAGTGAAATGTTTCCATTTTATCTGATCATACTTTTTCAAGGGAGTTCCACCAGAAGAAAATTAAACTCCTTTATGTTTCATTATTGGGTCATACCATCCTCTTCAACCATTAAAATATTTTCTCTTGAAGGGAAATCGAGCAGAATAATTACAGCTTATTAAATAATTCAGAGGTCAGTGCTTTGGCTGTGGTGTAAGTTCTACATAACATCAAGAATAAAATACATCTGAGCTCATGACATGTAACTGTCCTGTAGGAGTCCAAATTCCTTCCTTCTCCCCCCACCCACCNGAAGAAGGTGGCGTGAAAGCTGCTTTCCCCACCACTGCCCTGGAGGCGTGGAGGGGGACAGCAAAGGGTGCTTTTACACGTGTCCTGGCTCCTGTGGTAGCCTGCATAGGGAATCAGGTTGGTGGTTGGCTGGTTTTTTTGTGCCCAGTATAAATTGGCAAATGGACACTTTGTCCAAAAGAGCATAAATAGAGTAAGGGAAAAGGCACGAGGTTCCCTCCTGAAAGATTTACGCCTGGAAATGTTCCCTGTTTTACAGAGCCCTGTCTGAAGGAGTTTCCATTTGGACCATTCCGGATTTAGGTATCTCCTACATTTTTACATGGCTCTTGATTTTGGACTGTCCCTGCCTCTGGACAGTCCCCCCACTATACTGTGCAGTCTTGCAAGCTTGGCAAGTCCTGAGTCCATTTGAGAGAGCTGCCAGCAGAAACTGGACCCAGCTGCTCTGGAATCTTGCTGCATCTGACTTCCTGGTTGTTATTCTCGCTGGGGAGATCTTAGCAGCTTGGTTCTCCCTTGTCCCTTCTGAAGACAGCATGGCTTCCACAATTCTCTGTCTTGTGGAAACCATATTTTTTAGATATCACTAAGTTTGGCAGCCTTTGCCACTCACCTTGGAGTTTACCATTTTGGATCTGCAATTGGACATTACTTGCAGCCAGAATGAATCAAGCCACAGAGAATCCAGCAAGAAATTGTCAACAATTATCTGTTTCCTCATCGTGAGTAAAGTCTGCTCTTTCCTTTCATTCTTTGCTCAGCCAATTAGTAGTGGGGTAAAGCTGTGTTTATAGCTTAGCCTTTGCAATTTTCTGACTTCCTAAATCCTAAATTTGTCTATGGCATCCTCAATTGAATCAAGCCTGTAAATAAGCCCAAAACTCATTCTGTATATAGTTTCAAAGTGGGGTTTCAGGGAAAAAAAAAATCTATTTTTATAATTCCTGACTCAGCCACATTAATTCCCCTGTCTACATGACAGTAACAAAAAGCTGATTTACAGGTGAATCTCTTGCTGTACTCCTGGGGTTTTATTTACTTAAAAATAAATATCACTATAAATGAAGTTTAAGAGCTTATTTTTTTTCCTAAACTTTGGAACAGCCTTAATTAAGATTTCTTCACAATATGAACTTAACACTTGCAAGTGTTATGTTACTATTTTAAATCTCATAATAACACACATTGTTTTCCCAGAAAATTATTGCTTTATTCAATGCACAGAGCAGATCATATTTACTTAACAACGGTTCAGTAGTTTGGGTTACACTCATTGTCCCACGCATGCAGAAAATTTTATCTTCACTGCTGATATTTACTAGTTAACATTAAATAATCATTTTCTTTGTGAGCTTTTCAAATCCTATTCTATTTACTTATAAAATATGCCAATAAATGTGTGTACATCTCTGCTGGGTAAAAACCTGACAATACAGAGAGCAAAATTACTAAGTGAATTTAGCTTTCCTGCCTCATAGAAATAACTCTAGGCTAAATAGTAGAGATATATATAGGCTAAATTCCACCTCATACTCAGTATATGTCATAAGTTTTAAGGGTTCTGTTTTTCACCATACCACCTTGTATATCATACAAAGCACGAGTCCTCATGTCTTAAGCTATAGCTGGTTGAGTAACACCAAATGAAGAATCTAACAGGAAATTGTCTTAAACTCTAAGGCATATAGCTTAGGAATGATTTGATTAATCAAGTATCACACACAAATTCTGGCACAGGCAGGGGTCAAATCCAATTCCAGGATTTGATTTATCTGAATTCTGTGACTCTTTCATTGTCTATGGAAATATCTTTATAACAAATGAGAAACTATTGAAAAAACACCTCATATCCTACAGAAATTTCCTTTCTTCCTTTAGGAGGACTACAAGTAGTAAATTAATACTAAGTTTACAAAGAAACTTGAATAATGAATACAAAGGATTGATACAATTTCTGTGCACAGTTGAGAGGAACTGGGACAGTTAAGAGATTACGAACTATTTTCCTTTCAAACTAACTACTTTAGAGTATCAAAGGTATCATGGTTAAGATTTTGCTCATAATTTCTGGGGTTTTTGGGGATTAGCCTCACTGATAAGACCTACAGCACACAACTCTTTCACTCATGACTAATGTTTTTGTGATATGCCACTCATTACTCACTTTAGAAAATGCAATCTCCGGCTCACAGCACAGAGCATTTAAAATACATCTCTTTCCTCCGTGGGACAGCCTTCATTTACCTTCCTTTGAATGATATTCATTTCCTCTTATCTATTGCTTTTCCTTTCAATGTCACCAGTATGCCCAGAGCTCTTCAGAGATGTGAGTTTCTCTATATTTAGTTCTCATTTCTGGTCACATGTGCATTGCTCAGCAGAATGCTTCCCCTTCTGCATTCTTTCTGCCTCTTGGAAGCAATTCTTGCAAGCAAGCTTGTCTTTTGGTCTCCTTCTATCTTTTTTTGAATCAACATATAATGGCATATGTCTCTCAAAGTTCACAGTCTTTCTGGTTATATAATATTTATGAAGGTGTGTGTAGCAGTTAACAATGTCAAAATCTAGTCAACCTGATAAAAATACAGTGGGTGTTTTCTTTTTCCACAGGCTAGTGTTGCATTTTATATACTTTTTGTTTGTTTGATTGATTGATTTATCAAATTAAAACACTGGCCAATTAAGATACCTTCACCTAAGAAAAGCAAGTTAAAATTCTATATTCTTGCAAATGTCTTTCTGGAAGAAGTGATGCTCGTCAGTGGAAAAACTAAATATTTCTGTCCTCCTGTAAAGGTACAGCTATATAGGATACAACATACACAGATACCTCCACTGAACATTACATGTGAAGAAAACTACCATATCACACCACTGTTGTATTAGTGGTGGAAAAAACCAGCAATATAAGAATATGTGGATATCAAGGTAGCTGAAGCTGTTTATTGTTATAACAGTAGTCTTCCTATATGCCTCTCTACAGATTGTTGTAACTCTACAAGCTGTGGAACATGACAATCGGGTAACATACTGGTTTTAACATTCTTATTGGGCAACAATGAGGTGTTGGCTATCTTGGCACAGGCTATCTTCAGTTCTTTGTTCTAAATTTACTATGCCTCTGTACAAATGTTACACAAGGCAAGTATATCAGTTTACTATGTTTCTATACAAGCACTACAGAAATGCGAGTATACAAAATAACTATGTTTCTAACCTTCATCTTCCTGCATCCAGGGTACACAAGATGTGCTCCATCTAATTCCCTTCCTCAGCTCCCACAATATCAATAAAAAACTGTCAGTCTACTGTACTATTGCCTTTTAAAAAACATTTGTAATTTAGCTTTGCACTATTTGTAATTTAGCTTTGCACTATTTCACTTGCTTGACCATGATTTCAATGATGTCCAGACAGTACTCATATAAGAAAGCTGTCTCTATCCATAATGTAACCACACCTTAGTGGCAAAACAGAAAATAACAGTACTAGAACTAGTTGAGAACACAACAGAAATCTTCATGAATCTGGTCTCCTCCATTCCTTTGAGGCAAAGCCAAACGAGTTAGCCTAGATTAAATACTTTGTGACAAAAATCAGACAAAACTACAGCTTTGCGCTAAATTGATGGGTTCTGCAATTGGAGCTGACAAAGACCATGAAGGATTTAACATAGTTTAACTATTCAACAACATCAAAAGAGAGATGTCCTACTAGCCTGAAGTATTCTTAGTACTAAAGAGCAGTGTAAGAGGCTGTTGCCCGTCACTTCTCAAAATATTTGTTGCTGCCTCAGGCCACCTTTTCCCTCGATCCACTCATTTGACTCAGTGCATATGGGAATACAGGATACACAGCTCATATTCCCAGGGTTTCAAGGCAAGGG
>VWZI01011574.1:36846-54259 GCA_013396835.1 Psilopogon haemacephalus
TTGCCGTTACCTTTGCAACCAGCCGGTGGTAAGTGGAACCAAAATGGTGTCTATTTCTCTGTAAGTGATATGCACATTTTATTGTTCTCATTGTGGCTATTGCATTAAGAGGGAAATAAAACTATTTGGAAGCTGTCCCTCTGCCCTTCTTTTTATGTGAGGTTTTTCACATATTTGGTGATCCGCAGACTGTTAAAAAGCACAAATGGCTTNAAAAGATTTTGAGATTAAAAAATGATTCAGTATCATTTGGTGAAATTGGTGAAAAAATAGGATCTTACAGAGTTTCACAATGTGAGTTCAGAAAAAAAGCAGAGTTACTGCTCAATGTGTTTCTGGAATTTTCAGAACTTTGTTTCTTAGCATGCTATCTCATGTTTTGAGACCATCTAAAATGTATTTTCAAATTTGGAAGCCTGCAAGTACCTGTATAACATTAAGGAAAAGAACCTTAACCTCTTATTTAATGCAATGAAATGCAAATATTATTTCTGAAGGTACTCACTTTGAAATGACCAATTATTTACTTTCTTTTCAGTGGATTTTATTGAAGTAGCTCAACTCATAGGAAAAGGTGCCAATAGCTCAAAATAATTAATCTGTATTTTTTTTTCTAATCCAAACCTTCATTTATGATTTTCCAGAATAACCTCATCCTTAAGCAGTGTTTCAGAAAGAGAATGCAAATCTGTTGTGTTTTCCAGAAAATTAACAATTTGTGTTAAAATCTCAAGTTGCTGACTAAAGAATGGAAGAGGTCCAATGTTCATTTAACACTGGATTTTTTCCCCTCCAGAAAGTGTTCTTAACTGTTTAATGTAGTGGTGGGTCACAAATTCTACAGCACTATTCATGTGTGCCTCAGCAAAGAGAATGTTCTTAAATTAGGGAGTCCATGGCTGATGCTCCAGTGACCACCACTGGATGTAATGTGAAACCAGAATAGAGATACCTTTCAATTACTGTTTCTGGTGCGTGTTTGTGTTTTGGTTGGATGGATTGTTTGTTTTTTAATGTATTTTTATGTTTACATTTAAAAACATTATTATAAAAAAAAACACAAGATAGTGGAAAATCAAGTTTAAGATCATAAAGAAAATCAAAACATGTGAAGGGCCTACCTTTAAAAAAGTGTGATTTTTCTCCATTGTAGGGTAACTTGATTTCACTAAAGTTATCTCCCAATTCTATGGCTCTTCCCAACTTTCACTGTATTTACAGCTTGACATACTAATTTCTCCTTTATTCTGTCTTTTTACTCTCTAGTTGGAGCATAGCATTTTGTTATATCGAACAGGATAAAATCAGATAACTTAAAGCAAAAGTGATACGTTGACATTCCTCACTTTCTGAAACAAACTCTTCCATGCCAAGTCCTTGTCAAGCCATAATAAAGTTAATGGAGCTTTAAATTTTTCAAATAAAGTTATTTATACAATCATTAACTATTTCATAATGTCTCTGCAACATCATTATTGATACATTAACTATGTAACTATTCTATGTATTAATTTATGTGAATACTTCTGAGGGGCTGGCATATCTAAATTCTTTGCTCTATAGCACTGCAGAGTATTTTACACACTGGGTTTTTTTGCTAGCTGGCTAAAGACCTAATGTATTTTATCAAGAAATAATAAAATTACAGAGTGAGTGAGTTTGACAGCTTGAAGAAAAATATTTAAGTGTCATATTCAAACTGGAGAAACATGTTCACACAAATAAACGGGAGGATTTAAAATATATTATGCAATCCTTTATTATTTTTCAAGTAGGTAAAATAAACTGCCAAGTTATCTGTCTTTAAGTTTTATTAGCTTAGAAGTACCATATATACTAGCAGCATGAAAAAGATATGACTAATAAAATTTTCAAAGCCCTATGAATGTTATTATCTGGGCTGTGTTTTCAAGGTTAGAGTACTATATGGTCTTAAATAACACAGATTAAAGTCATAGCAACTTTTTTTTTTTTTTTTTAACACTGCACTTGACATAAATGGTGTATTTCTAATGGTTGGAAATGCTAGTGTGGCCACTTTTTTAATAGATTTTGAACAGGACTTTTGGCAAGTCTCTGTGGTACCGTATAGACTCCTGGCTTTGCTTTCTTTATTAGTTTTGCCTTGTTAAATTTTTCTGCCTCCTACTCATATGTGTAACAGGTCTTGAACAGTCTTTTGAAACATATTTTATCTGAAACCTGTTCTGCATCCATTTTGATAAGTAATTTGTTGTTTGAGAGCAACAGTTCTTGGAAAAAGAAGTAGGTTTTGGTTTGGGTTTTTTTGTTTGTTTGTGTGGTTTGTTTTGTTTTTTTCCTTAAGGATGACTACAAAGACATTTGCATTATGTTGTATTCATAGGTTTTGCTAGGCTTCTAAACAAGTGATTAACCATCGTGCTTGCCCTGTTCCAAGCTATTTTTCTGCAGTCTTTTGATCATAGTAGAAGTACAACTGTTAGCACTGATGGCTAGTAGATCTCAGTAGCTACAAGATGGATCCTGCTCTAAGATATTACTGTGGCTGCTCCAGTGAAAGAATAATCAGCAAATGAACAACTTGGCTTTGCTGTCTGATGTTGCTCACAGTGTGAGCAAATTTCAGAATTATGCTATGGCATAGCTCCCTATATCATCCCAGAGTAAAGGCCTTGGAAATACTTCTCTTCTAATAATCTGTGGATGTATTTTCCTTAAAGGTTCACAATACATTTAAACTTTTACAAAATCTTCCCAATAAACATGCAAATTTGAAGTAATGACCTATTGAAATAATACATACCATCCTGAAGCTTTTGGGAAAATAGTAATGTAGCATCTCTGTCCTGCATTTATATAAAGGATACCCGAATCCTGAAGCAGTTTACAAACAGAGCCTAGAAGTAATTTTCTTGACCATTATGTCCTGTCTCCTACTCTATTAAATTGTCATATATCACAACACTAATTATATGATTTACAGTAACCTCACATTGAGCATGGTGAGGTCTCTGTTGAAACTACAGTTCACTTCTATTTGTATTCAAAGTCTATTTCACTATTAATTACATCTTTGCTTAGTAATTTTCTTCCTATAGCTGTCTTGTTTTCTGTCAATTGAGCCAATTTATCCTTTGACATCAGTAACACTGTCTTTCCTTCAAGTGTATAAGACCATGGGTTACTTCAAGTGTATAAGACCATGTATATCAGCTTTCAGACTTTACTCTGTTAAGCTGCGGCAAGCCAATCTCTCGACTAGATCCAGTTTGGCCAGGACTTCTTTGGATGAGATTAAGCTCTCTGAAGTGACTTTTGAAAAGATGCTTAAGGATTATTTTATTAAAACTCTTCTGTGTTAGAACAATAGTAATTTAGAAGAACTAAATGAGGAAGTCAATACTTCTGGGATAATCAGTCAGAATGAATACTGTGTTCCTGCTGTTGACTTAGTTGTCAGAAGGAGATCTATACATGTTGATTAGCCCTACTTCCCACCCAGAAACCTGTGCCTTTAAAGGAAGGCAATTTGATAATCAGGTAAGGAAAAAATCACTACAATGCAGGTTTTACTTGACATCACATTTTCTTCTCCATTAAAGTTTAGCTCACTTTATGGTCAGTACTCGAAATTTTTTATTATTGTTAAAAAGTGGAGTGAAAATTTGTCAAACCACTTGTAGGTTTTCAGTACAAACATTTTATTAAATACTCCAAACCAGAAATGTGTCACTGTTACAGAAATCTATACCTTCCCTTTGAAATCTTCAATTAGTCTCTATATGTCATTTCAATTTTATCTACTGGGGGAATTTTGAAATTTATTTGTTATTATAATAACCTTTGTTTCTGTGGGGTTTTTTGAGGTTTTTATTTGGTTTTGGTTTTTTTTTTTTTTTACTCTGCAACCATTTGTGTATGTCATAAACAGAATTCATTCCTAGCCTAGTCTGAGTTTTTACTGGTTTACTACAGTGTCAACAGTGTCCAGAAGGAATATTGGACATTGTTTCTACATGCAGTTAGAGGAAATGCAGTTTTTAGACTACAAAAATATTCAGCACATGTCAAATAAAGCTTTAGACATGCACCTGGGATTTGGAAGTTTGTGTTTTTTCCTTCCAGATTGTATCAGCTAATCTGATTAAAAATATACTGTATATCACAAGAAACTGTGCCTTAAACTGTCGTGATTACAGCAGTATTATTTGTTAAAAGTGGGTTTAAAAGGAGATTGTAAAACCACCAATTTTGGCTACTGTCTTCTGATATTTAAATTTACTGGCATACTTCTCTTGGAGTCTACCCACACTGAGTTTATGTCTGTTTTCTCATTCTTCCTACTAATAATAGTAAAGGTTTTCAGGTTTTCTTCCTGAAAAAGTCTTCTGTAGTATTCATAGAGTTGTTTGGGTGTGGGTTTTTTTTTTCTGTTTTGTTGTTTTGGTTTTTTTTTTTTTAATTGTTTTGTTCTGTTTTTAATACCCAAAGCAGCAGGACTTAGTTCTGAGTCTTCAAGAGAAATATAACTTGACTGATTTCTTTCATTCCAATTTAATTTCCTGCATGCTATCTTTTGGGCTCTGCATCTTTTGGAGTCATGCAAAAAATGTTCTGATAATTAGCATGAGGAATCACAATCACACTTTTACAAGGGGAAGCTTCATATTACTCACAGAATACTGTGTGAAATATGAAGCACAAGAAATGCTTAATTCTCAGAATCCACCTGTGGAAAGATTTGTGAAATTTGTTTTGATTTTGGATTCCTGAAATGATCACCAAAAATACAACAATCTTCCTCATGTTACTGGGTGGAACACAGAAAAAAGTGGCTTTTTTCTGTTGGTTGAGATTTTTTTTAAGAAATAGAAATATAGTTAAAGAAAATATTTTGTATTGGTAGAGCTGAAGGAAGAGGACTTCTGTTAGAATCTAATCCTATTATATAATCAGGAGATTGATTAATGGAAATTAGGTGAGTGTGGGCTATGCAAAATAACAGACAACCAGTTTCTGAAGTGGAAGGGTGTGCCTCGTTTCCAGAATTCCTAATCCTTTCTTAGAGTACATCTCTTCAGCATCTTTCCTATTGTCTTTTACTTGGGTTTTTACATTTGCATACATATTATGCTTTAAAATGTAGTGGCCATTTATAATGAGGAATTGCTGAAAAGGAAGTTAAGCATGTGTCTTGGAAGAATATAATGTCTGTCATCACAAAGGCTTTAGAATATCTACCATCTTACAGTCTTTTTATCAACACTGCGATGCCCCTTTTTTCAGGGCTAATGTGTGAGTAGAAAACTGCTGAAAGTGTTGTTACATGAATGTAAATCCTGTGTGGTCTGTCCATCATAATTTACATTTAAGAGATGTTTGCATTTCTTAGGCTTTGAGATAACTTTTAGTTTCAAGTTATGGTTATAATGCTAGAAACATCCTTTGCTTGAAATTGCTTCTCTCCATTTGGATTTTACTGCTGTGGAAATGTTAAAGGTAGGACAATGGGGCTGTTTTCTTGTATTCTTTCAAAGAAAGTACATTTTTATGTAGCTGCCATCATGAATCCTTTCCACATCAATTAATATACTGTTGATGGCACTTTAAAAGGCACTTCTTCTATCAGTGATTTAATCATGTGGATAGCCCACATAGTTTACAAAGAACACTTAAGGAGGAAACACTGGCAGATGAAAAATCCTAGGTATGTGGTATTTACTGTTATAAGGCAGATCTGGACTTGTCAATTAATTACTATACAAATTAAACAAACACTTAAAATTAAGAAATAGTACGTCAGAAACCAATCTATGATTTATGCAGGTATTTGGTATACAGTTCAAAGTCTAGAAAATTAGCTGAAGAAAAGTCCATGTGTAAGTTAGAAACATCTTGCTTGTTAATGCTTGAAAAAGACATTGAAAAACACATTGCACTTTTTCTGTTAAAAATAAGTGGATATAGATCAAATCCATGTTTTATTTTTCACTTGGCAAGAAAAGAAAATCAGTGCAGGAAAATAAATACACATTTATTAAAACCTTGTAAAGATGTTCTGTTATTCTAAAATCCATCTTTCTAATTATCTGACCAGAACTGTTAATCACACTCGGAAACACAAAACATCATGGGAGAATATCATGGGACACATTATTTGGTCTTACTGGTGATAGTTGACCACTGCAAGGCAGCAATTAATCTATAAAGGAGACTTTGAGAGGAAATAGAGCTTTTAGTGAAGGGAGCATTAACTTAGGTACTGTGCTGCTGCAGCAGGCTAAAAATATGTGTGCAGACAACAGCTGCATGCCAACTGTAACACAGTAACAGGCTGACAGGCTGTGGCACATCCAGGTGCCAAGAATGGCATGAGAGTAGCAGAACTTATCTCCCAGGAAAGATGTGTATTAAGTGACTCCTTGGAATTCCTCTTGCTGCTATAATTCTGCTCTACAAAAGTAATCTAGTTGATGAAATGCTGTCTGAATATGGCAGAAATTCGAAGCAGGAGCATTTTGTGCTATAGTCTGCTTAAAGCATAAGTGCCTGCATATCATTTCAATTTTTGTACATTAGGACATACAAATTGTGCATCACTCAGCCATGCTTCTATGATTTGTTGGAATTAACATCCCTTTTTTCTTCCCATCTCTTATTTAAATTTATATCCTCTATAAGTTTTCAGTTTTATTTATTGTGGTTCACTTTCCCTTTAAAGTCATTTACGAAGCTAACAGCAATTAATCCAATGTATTAGTTATACAAATGTTTATGTGAAGATATATTAAACATTAATTGCATGCAAGTTAATCTAAATTATCACTGTTTTAAACCTCCCTTACAATTATTCCCTTCATACTTAGTAAATCTGCTGGGAAATGAAATTACATGTATTTCCCATTCTCACAGTTAAAAGATTGCTAAATGCATGACACTTTTAGTACCTTTTCCTCAGAAAGCTCTGCAGTGCTCTTCAGTCTTGCATCAACAGACGAGTACAACCTGTGACTGAGTTTGCAAGCATTTAAAAGGGAGTTTAAAAGGTTAAATTAAACAATCAAAAATACCTGAACAACCCACAATGACAACAATCCTTCTTATACTTCAGCTTAATTTTGTATTTTAAAGGTACTCTACGCAGTAGCAAGGTTTGGGAATGTATTTGTGAAATGAGAGAGTCTCACGTAACCAGGTTAACACATACTATTGTGTTTCTTGTAATAAAACATAAGAGGAGGTAATTATAACAACTCAAGATCACAGAGAAATAATGTTTTCCAAGTAACACTAAATGGAACCTTTAAAATCTTAATATTGAAGGAAACAGAGCAAATGAGTCATACACAATATGTGTATGAGGAAACACAGAGTAAATGACTCATACTACAATTGTGTGGAATCTAATTTTTTCTTGATAATCAGTCTGAAGACACAAGAAAGTAACTACCCATCTCTTCTGACTTTAATCCCTTGACAGAAATAATTCCTCTTGTTCTCTGTTCTTCACTGTACTCTAATGCCTCTGAGTGGAAACAGAATCACAGAATGTTAGGGGTTGGAAGGGATCTTCAGAGATCCTGCCAAAGCAGGATCATGTAGGACAACCCACACAGGCAGATTTTTAAAGTATCCAGAGAAGCAGACTCCACATTCTCTCCAGGCAGCCTGTTCCAGGTCTGTCACCCTCACCATAAAGAAACGTCTCCCCATGTTGAGGTGGAACCTCCTTGTGTTCTGGCTTGTACCCATTGTTCCTTGTCCTATCACTGGGCACCACTGGCACCTTCATCTTGACACCCATGCCTCAGATACTTAGAGATGTTGATAAGGTCCTCTCTCAACCTTCTCAAGACTTAACAGCTGCAATTCTTTCAGTCTTTCATCATAGAAGAGATGTTTAAGTCCCTTAATCATCCTCATAGCTGTCATTGGACTCTCTCCAGCAAGTCCCTGTCTTTCTGTCAAGATCAGGAGAACTGAAATTAATAATACCTCTGCCTAGAGGAGCAAGACCTATTCTTTTAGTTTTCTGTGTTGTGAAATTAAGGTGCAAATGAGACCCATATATCACCACAGAAATACTTAACTAAAGAATACAGCTGAAAAAAACAGAGGAATAGAGGGAGAAGGTGAGAGAGAGGGAGAAATGAGCAGGGATTATATCACTGTCAGCCCGAGATGCAGGGGTTGAGGGGAAAGGGGTTGACAGAGTTTTCAGTGTCCAAGTCCTTCTCAGCATGTTTGTGTGTGTCCCAAGGATGTTTGTCTTCTGGAGGTCTTCTTCTTTCTAATCAGGCATTGCTCAGGTCTTTTAATACAGTTTTTGGTCCAGTCTTAGATAGGTGTCCAGGTGCAGTGCACAGAAAATCTTCATGTGTATTCCCATGCATTTACAGGGGTCTGGCAGCACGGGGGAGAACCTGTGCCCCACTCCTGTGCTGCTTGTCTGTCCATGCACCAAATACAAACTTGGGGCTAGTCAGGTCAGGTGGCAAGCCTATTGCATATTCCATAAGCCTTTTACACCCTCCTGTCTCTCTGGGGCACCTGATGTGTCTTGCCAGTGGTCCAGTGCCAGCTGTGGGCTTTTGCCCTTCACCTCCTGGGCATTCAAGCCAGGCACCTAGGCTGCTGAGGTCTGTTATCTCTGTTGATTTACATCTCTGAGCATTCAGGCCAGGCACTTGAGCCACCGGAGGTCCCAGGAAAGCAGCAATGGCAATCTTTATCTTTGTTGATTTATATGAATGACAGAGTGATATGGTGTAGCCTCTCACACTCTTCTTAACTGGGAAGACCAAAAGTGGGTACAGTATTCCAGGTGTGGTCTGACCAGGGCAGAGCAGAGAGTGAGATAAACCTCCCTAGACCTGCTGGACACACTTTTCTTAATGCACCTCAAGGTCTCTCTTGGCCACAAAGGCACATTGCAGTCCCACGGAGAACTTGCTGTCCACCACGACTCCAAGGTTTTTCTCCATGGAGCTGCTTTCCAGCAGGATGAATACTAGTTTGTACTGGTGTCTGGTCTTATTCTTCCTCAGATGCAGGACTCTGCTCTTGTCCTTATTGAACTTGAAAACACACTAAGACAATATTACTTCTAAAATATATAAGCATTTATTTAAAATAATGTACCTAGTATTCAGGAAATACTTTGATTTATCAAAAAGATATTTTGGATTTCAGTGTGCTACCTTGTAGCTGTTGGTGAGCTATGCCAGCTTCTTACTTTTTTTTGTTTGTTTTGTTTATACTTGAAGTATTTATAAAAAGTGCATTTTCCCCACAATATATGCAACAATGAAATGCAGTCATCAATACAGCTTTTTTTTTTTTTCTTTTTTAACAGAAAGAAGGAGAAAAAAATCACAAAGTCCGACTAGCAGTTGGAAATGGAGTAAGAAAGGATGTATGGAGAGAATTTACAGACAGGTTTGGTGCTGTTAAGATCTGTGAATTTTATGCTGCTACTGAAGGAAATATTTGTTTCATGAATCACACAGGAAAGATTGGATCTGTTGGGCGCACCAATTTCTTTTATAAGGTGACTATTTATTTACATTGTAATTTCTAAAGGGAAACTCTGAAGGTATGTAATTTCTGAGTTGAAAGTAGAATATGAGGCTGCAGTCATGACTTCAAAGTAAAGTTTGTAACTTAGTTGAAGCAAGTTTAACTGATTCTCTGTAAAGCCTTTGCTGCCAGTGTTGCAGATAGTGCTTAACACCCGACACAGTACCAGTTCGCAACAGGCAGAAAGGCTTTGCCTCTCTTCTGACAGTTTTGAGTAGGTTTCAAGTAGCATTTCAAATCTCTACTATATTAAAGAACAAAAGAGGAAGCTGGATTTAATAGCCAAGAACTCATCGTCTATGAAATTGTGTCTTGTTCATAGTGTTCTACAGATTATATTTATATCTCTTTTCAAATACATTTATATTGCATATTACTGTATAAATGTTTGACAAAAGTGGGAGTTAATAAAATTAAAAGAAAGTAATATAATAGCACATATAACCTAGGTGTGTTTGAACACAAATAGCTCAATTAAAAATCTAGTCTGTATCATTGTTCAGAAAATTAAAAGACAGCATGAAGCAAATATAATCAGTGTTGAGTACTGTGAAAGACAATACTTGCCAAGAGTGTTAATTTAATAGTTCTATGCCCCTTTATCTACTAAGTCTGCTGTATTTATTTGATTGTTCTAGCTTACTGAATCTAGGAAAGGCATACCTTTTTGTATGGCTTACTCAATAGTCTCTGTTCTGTATTTCATCAGCTTTGACAATGGCAGTTATAATATCTTGGGGAAGAGAAACACATATTATTTATATCACACATGGTGGCTTTTCCTTCCTCCTTCTGGATAAATGAGTTTATTTCAGCTTGAAATTTATGGATTTTTTTTCCTTTTGAGTCTCATTAATACCATGCCTTAAGTGGTTTGAGAAGTCAGTATGCAACATGTGCCAATAAAATATTATTTAGCAAGGCTTTCTAGCAAAGATACTAGGTATTAAATATTATGTTGTTATTTACACCCATTTTTACTCTTCTTGAAATAAACAGGACTATACACATTGCCCAAACCTGGCAATTTAACTGAGATTCTTGTGTATATTGAGATACCTCTGTATGAATACTGCTGACTCAAGTAGTATTTGTGCTCCTAAAAAGAACTGGTAGTAAAATGTCTGCACATTTTTTTCCCCAGATAATAATATAAAAACAGTGTTTGCAAATACATCAGAGGTACCTCCTGATGACAGACAAATAGGTTTATAGGCAGCATATGTTCCAGGGTCCACAAATGCAATACAGGATCACCACATTACAGTCACCACAGACTACTTCTATAACTTGAGGCCAGAGGAATTATTCACTTCTGGAACAGGAACTCAGACTGCAGGGAGGAATCTGGAAACACTCAGAAAAAACATCACAAGAGCTAGTCTGTTTTTCAGGAACTGTCGAGAGCTCAGGAATTTAAACAAGCTCACTTTACTGATTCTCTGTTCTACATGGCTGGTGCACTGTAGTATGGACTGTAGACATTTGGTGCTGATGGCTGTCTCTAGAAGGGTACAAATTGAGTAAGGAAATCAGGGGTCTGGAATGTAGGCAGTACATGTAGGTGAACCAGGAACCGTAGAGTTAATGTTATTTTCAGACTTTTCTAAGTCATATGCTGAATTATATATGTATGTAGGTATGTATTTAACAAAATTTTGCATTTGTTCCAAACTTGAATAAATTTGTTTTCGGTATTTTAGAACTTTTGACAGAGTTTTGTCATAAACATTAGTCTTTTGTAATTACCATGTAAAAGTTAGAGTAGATACAGGATTAGACTTGAAATTACCTATTTGTTGATTTAGCTATCTGCATTTTTAATCAAGTAGTGTGTGTGGGTTTTTTGTATTGAAAGTGGCACTCAATATGTCATAACATGCTGTTTGTGTTTCCAAAAATATGGTTAATATTCTGGAGGTTTTTTTGCACATGAAAAAATGCTACTTTTTCCTTTTTAATGATTGGATTTTAAATTTGAGCCTAATGACTGCAGAGTAGGAGTAAAAATAGCTCATGCAAACTGCAGTTAAAAAGCACATACAGTTGTAACTGAATATTTGATATCACTAGATGTCTTTCTATAGTTTATATACAGCTGTAACTGTTATAGTCTATGGAAACATCAGTATAGCCTGCTAAAATAATCCTGGATTGTCCCCTTGCTTATTAACTATGAATATGGAAAGACCATAAGATATTTTACACACTGGAAAAAGCCATTCATTCCATTTGGCTTGGCTTGAAATCAATTTTATTGTGTGCTTTTCAATACTCTGCTTTTCCTAGAAACAAATCTTTAGTAAATTGTGAGTAATTTCCACAGTTTCTGTCATAAGAAAAGTAGCTAAGTATATTATATGTGAGCTAGCTCAGTAATTGGCTATCACTGTTCCCCAGTGTACCTCAGCCCCTCCCCCAGCATATGGAGATTTGACATTCTATATCTGTAGATTTGCAAAAAAGAAGGAAAGTGGTAGCTGAAAACTAGATTCAGTGCAGAGGAAAACTACCTCACCTTGGCTACATGGGCATGGTATGTCTAGCCAGGTTAATGGGTGGATTGTTTGATTCATTTTATGTGAAGGTAGAATGGCCCCAAATGTCTTACAAATCAAGGAGGTTTCAGAGACTACTCCCAAAGCTCTATCAGGAGCTTTTCTGTTATAATTTGTTTTGATCCAACCAGTAACCTATGAATATCCAGTCACCACTAAACTATGTGCCCGTCCTTCATCACCTCATCTACACGTATTTTAAATACTTCCAGGAATGATGACTTTGTCACTTCCCCAGGGAGCCTATTCCAGTTCTTCAGAACCCTTGGAGTGCAGAAATTTTTCCTGATATCCAACCTATACCTCCCTTGGCACAACTTGAGAATATATCCTCCTACTGCTTGTAGGGACTGGGCGACCAGTCTGCACATAGATACAGCCTCCTTTCAGGTAGAGAACCATAAATACTTTCCTCCACCTCCCTTTCGTAGACTAAACAACCCCAGCTCCTTCAGCTGCTTCTCATAAGACCCATCACCAGCTTCACTTCCTTGTTCTTCTTCAGTTACTTCTATGTCCTTATAGTGAGTGGCCCAAAACTGAACACAGTATTCACTGGCCTCACCAGTGTCCAGTAGAGGAGAACTATGGCTTCTCTTCTTGCCAGCTACACTATTTCTGATACAAGCCAGGATGCCACTGGCCTTCTTGGACACCTGAACACACTGCTGGCTCATATTCAGCTGGCTGTCAACCAACACCCCCATGTTCTCTTCTTCTGGGCAGACTCTGTAGTCTTCCTCAGACCTGCAGAGTTGCATAGGATTGTGACCCAAGTGCAGGACCTAGCACTCATCCTTTTTGAGTGTCATACAATAGACCTCAATCCACTGACCCAGCCCATCCAGATCCTTTTGTAGAGCCTCCCTGCCCTCAGGCAGAAAAACACTTCCAACCAGTTGAGTGTATTTCTGCAAACTTACTGACAGTGCTCTCAATTTCCTCAGTCAGATCATTGATAAAATTTTAAGAGAACTGGCCCCAATACTAGCTGTAGGAAACAGCATTCATGACTGTCTGCCATCTAGATTTAACCACCGCTCTTTGGGCCTGGCCATCCAGCCAGATTTTTACCCAGCAAAGCATCCATGCACCCAAGCCATGAGCAGCCAGTTTCTCCAGGAGAATGGTACAGGAGACAGTGTCAAAAGCTTTACTGAAACCCAGGTAGACAAAATCCACAGCCTTCCTCTCATCCACTAAGCAGATCCCCTTGTCATAGAAGGAGATCAAGTTTATCAAGCAGGACCTGCCCCTCATAATCTCTGTTGTCTCCAAGGTCATGCTAACAGACCTACAGTTCTCTGGATCCTCCTCCCAGCCCCTCTTGTAGATGAGCATCACATTTGCTAACCTTCAGTTAACTAGGATCTGCCTGGCTAGCCACAATTGTTGAAAAATCATGGAAAGTGACTCAATGGGCATTCCCTCCAGCTCTGCCAGAATCATTGGCTGGTTCCGATCTGACAGCATAGACCTATGTGCATCTAAATGGTGTAGCAGGTACATAGGGCATGATTTCCAGCCAAAGCTCTCTGTTCAGCCAGGTTGTTCTTATTCCCTCACAGCTTGTCTTATAATACCTGGGAATGACTTGCTCCTACACCCTAAAGATTTATTTCTTGAAGAATGTAGCCTTCTTGAACTCCTTTGTCCTTCAGGACTGCCTCCCAAGGGACTTTGTCAACCAGTTTTCTAAACAGCTCAAAGTCTGCACTCTGAAAGTCCAAAGTAGCAGTCCAAATTGGTGCTGACCCTTCTCTTTAAATCCCCAAGACTGAAAACTCTATCGTTTTATGATCACTATGTCTGATTGGCCCCAGCCTTCACATAATCAGAAGCCCTTCTCTGTTTACAAACAAGTCCAGCAAGGTTGCTTCACTAGTTGGCTTTCTTTCCAGCTATGTCAGGAAATTGTTTTTTACACACTCCAAGAATCTCCCAGACTGTTTCCACTGTATTGTATTTCCATGTTCTTTCTGAAAGAATTTGTGTCAGTGGAATGACGTGGCATAATAATAAGCTTACAGTTGCTACATGTCTTAAATAAACAGTTTTGCAGTGTGTTAACTACTGAGATCTGCTTCTATCATCAGTGTGGTTTTTCTGAATAACATATTCTTCAGTTTGATTCCTAACAGTTTTTTGCAGGCACAGCGAGCTCCCTCATAGGTGAAAGCAAAGTAGAGTTGAAATGAAAGGATAAGATAATAGTGCAGTTTCAGAAATGTCAAGAAGAGGCTGGGAGAAAGAACCTTAAAGATATCATTAGACATAGTTTTTAGTGATTTCCTCTGCCCAACATACATATTTAACAAATATTTAAGTTTGGCAACCTTTCGTTAGTTTGGGGCTTAAAAAAACCCCATTTTATGTGTGCATTCTGAAGTATCTGTTTGTTTTACTTCAGTACGAATGACATCTGCTGGATATCTAGCAGTATGTAGGAGAGTTGCTTTATATCTGATTTTCTTACTCATGGATGTTGTGGAAAGGACAATGATCACCCACTGGAAAGCTGAGAATGGCACAAACAGGATGCAGCCATCCAACTTTTCAAGCGTTATTCATGACACATGGGACAATATGAGGAAATGCCCTTGGGCTACTCTCTAGGGATTTTCTAAGCACCTATTTTTTTCTTAAGCTGGCAATGGAAGGGAAGAAAACTGAGAAAGGGAAAAAGAGGCATGTGTTTTCATATATGGGGTACAGTAAAGGAAAAAGAAGAAACATCCTCTCTTTCTGCTGGCATGATTGCACAGTTGGGATGAAGCAAAGGCAGCATGAAACCCCATATCTACAGACATAGAAAGTATAGCAGGAATAATAGAACGTAGATTCAAAGTACAATGCATTTTTAGCAGGGAAAAGGAAAAGAAATAGGCATTTCTGTTACAGGTAATGGCAGTGGCACAGTTTCTACAGGTGAAATGCAGCTATAAGTTACACTTCTAAAAGCTCTCAGAATAAGCAAGTAACTTTTTTTGTCAGTAACTGCCCAGGGTAGGGAACAAATAGTTGTAATAAATATTAAGGTTCTGCATAATGCACTTATTTTCAGAAACAAATTGGAAGACAGAAGTTAATAGGAAGAAACAGGTGAATGTTATAGCAGTTTTTAGATATCCAAGAAATAATTGTGCATGAAGCAGTGCTCTTGCTTGTACTTGTTTATTTTTAAACTATATATAGGAAAGATTGCCTCATGTACTTGAAAACATCACTGTGGTATATGAGCAAAATCTTCAGTAAGTAGTTTCATATAGAGTCAATGAACAGAAAAAGAGAAGACTAAATAGCTGGTAAAACTTTAAATGTTTTAAAAATAAGATAGTGTATAGATAAGCANAAGCGTTATTCATGACACATGGGACAATATGAGGAAATGCCCTTGGGCTACTCTCTAGGGATTTTCTAAGCACCTATTTTTTTCTTAAGCTGGCAATGGAAGGGAAGAAAACTGAGAAAGGGAAAAAGAGGCATGTGTTTTCATATATGGGGTACAGTAAAGGAAAAAGAAGAAACATCCTCTCTTTCTGCTGGCATGATTGCACAGTTGGGATGAAGCAAAGGCAGCATGAAACCCCATATCTACAGACATAGAAAGTATAGCAGGAATAATAGAACGTAGATTCAAAGTACAATGCATTTTTAGCAGGGAAAAGGAAAAGAAATAGGCATTTCTGTTACAGGTAATGGCAGTGGCACAGTTTCTACAGGTGAAATGCAGCTATAAGTTACACTTCTAAAAGCTCTCAGAATAAGCAAGTAACTTTTTTTGTCAGTAACTGCCCAGGGTAGGGAACAAATAGTTGTAATAAATATTAAGGTTCTGCATAATGCACTTATTTTCAGAAACAAATTGGAAGACAGAAGTTAATAGGAAGAAACAGGTGAATGTTATAGCAGTTTTTAGATATCCAAGAAATAATTGTGCATGAAGCAGTGCTCTTGCTTGTACTTGTTTATTTTTAAACTATATATAGGAAAGATTGCCTCATGTACTTGAAAACATCACTGTGGTATATGAGCAAAATCTTCAGTAAGTAGTTTCATATAGAGTCAATGAACAGAAAAAGAGAAGACTAAATAGCTGGTAAAACTTTAAATGTTTTAAAAATAAGATAGTGTATAGATAAGCATAGTAATATAATAAATTACTGTTCAAGTAATATAATAAATTACTGTTCAATATTTATATTTGGCAGATATATGTATATAAATAATGTTAATGATTAAATTTATTATATCTGTGACACACAATAGCTGTGTATTTATAAATGTGATATGGGAAAAATCTGTAAGACTGTCAGTCATGTCTATCATATATATAGATATAGATAGATATGTAGATATATATAGATAAATATCCTACACTGAAATAAATTCTGGCAGAGAACATGCAGTGGGAGAATGAAACTAATGAGATCCATGGAAGCTTGTAAAACGGGCTGAAAATAATCTATGTCAAGTATACCTGAAAAAGCAGCATGGAAAAAATAATTCCAAACTTTCTTTATGAGTGTATTTTTTTCAATATTTTGAGGTAAGTATTCCAACTACTATAAGAATCTAAATGACTTATTCAAAACTATGTATATAAAAATCAGTTTTGAGCTGAGAAATACTTAAATCTTATAACAAATCCTAAATCAATTCAACTTATAAAATATTTTGTCTTTCACACACCATTAATATTATGCACTTTTTTTCTTATAACAATAATAGAACTTTAATGGCAGAAGAAAGTTTTAAGTTTAAAAGTAAGCACAAGTAAGCAAATCTTAAGACTCTAGAAAAAAGTATTAACAGGAAGAACATTGGTATATGTTAATCCAAGCCATGAAATCTCTGAAGTTCATTGACCTATAAAAATTAGTGTTGTTTCTGCCTTTTTCACTATTTTTGTGTTAAAATAATCTAAGATACTTTAAGTGTATTGCAAAGTAATTTATTGTAATATGTGGTGATTCAGTTAATACCAAGCATATTTTTCCCCTGTTTTTGTTACTTTGGATAGCAAAATTATGCAGAGAACCTACTCCTTACAAGTAGATATGTAGACATTACAAGTAGATTTTAAAAGCATTTACATGATATATGGTGATATTATACCTGGAATTATTTTTTTCCTTACAGTTCCCTTTTTAAAAGATGCTTGGAGCTAAACCTACTAAATGTAATGTCTTGGTTTATAAATAGATATTCTTCTGGAAAAACTACCTCTAAAACAAATAACTGTAATTTAGAGTTGCAAAGCCGTATTTAATGTTTTTCCAGGTAATTAAAAA
>VWZI01011580.1:0-23091 GCA_013396835.1 Psilopogon haemacephalus
ATTCTAGTGGTCCCTTCCAACCCTGACTGATTCTATGATTCTATACACATTAACACAGAGGACACTTGAATTACGTTGAAAGTCTTTCAAGTTCTGGAGTTTTCGAGGTGTGTACAGAGGTTTAGAAAGAAGCAACGTCAATGCAACAGAGGCAGTACTTAGACTTCTTACAGAATAACACACAGGTTTTCCATTAATATTACTCCTATTATTAGGGGGAAAAAATGTAAATACAAGGATCAATGCTTTTAATGAGGTATTAGACAGAGCTAAAACAAAATACAGTTTTATGCACTTCAGGTAAGCTAAAGGTAGTACTAAATCAGAAATTGACTTGTGCTCAAACAGCTTAACACTGCACATATATTAAAACTCTCATTATAGAGTAAAAAGAAATGTAAGGTTAATTATTTTATCCATTTTTTCTGTGGTTTACTTGTCTGTTCTAAAAATTGACTTCTCCAGAAAGTCTGTGGAGTCTCCTTCTCTGGAGACATTCAAGACCCCTCTGGATGCAGTCCTGTGTGACCTGCAATAGATTGTGGTCCTGCTCTGGCAGGGCAGCTGGACCTGGTGTTCTCCGGAGGTCACTTCCAACCCATAACATCCTGTAATCCTGTGATAATATTTACCTAAACAGTGAACAAGTTATAATTTCCTGCTAGAAATCATCTGGAGGTTGGAGGCAAAGAAACTCAGAATATAAGATTTTGCACTGCTGGAACTAGCTGACCTGAAAATAAAACTACTATACTCAGATTTCCTAAAGGAGGTATCAATTTGAATAAAACATGAAAAATTCAATAACCTGGTTTTAAAACAAATATTTAATCTGAAATCTTGTCCTCAGGCATTTCAGTGGTTATCTCACAATTCCAATTTTCTTCAAAATATGTCCCTAAGAATATATTGATATAGCATGGTTTTAAGTTTCACTTTTTTTTATATGTACTCGTTAAACAAGACAACCAAGACAACCATCAGAAATACACAGATAAAACAGTATCTTAGCACTACCTATTAAGTAAAGGGCTGTTACATGTGCTTTCATATAACAGTATAGAAACTTACTGTACTGTTAGGCAGTTTAAAGCCGCACTACCTACAATAATCACATCAGACCTAAAGATTTATAGCAAGTAAAAGTGTGTTTGTTCACATCAATGTCTGTTTATGATAATGTGTTGGTCCACACTTCATGAAATTGCAGGATCTCAGAATTATAGAATCATACAATGTTCTGGGTTGGAAAGGATGTCCAAAGTTCATTTCTTAGGCTCAGAAAGAAAGTACTTGAGCATGCCTTAATTCCGGTACTGTATACCATGACTGAGTTCTCTGATTCTGTCACTTATTCTTAATTAACAAAATGAGATATCAAAACACTTAATTATGGCAACATATTCAATACATGGTGTGAAATCAGGAAATATCTCAATGAAATTAATTGCATATTTTAATCCAAATATAAATTTGAGAAAATTCATGCAGAAAGCATCTAGAACTCTATCCATTAATTTTCACATAAAATGAGTTTGAAGTGTCACTATTTCTAGAAGAGAGGCTGAAATTTAGGAAAACATAATGCACTAAATACTAGAGCAAACTTCACAAACCAAGAAGTGGTGTCAATTATCATAATCTGGAATGTAAGAAAGGTGATTAATCCAAATTATTCAACCTGAGACAGATCAAAACCTAATGGGAAGAGCAAAAAGTCACATGAAAATACAGGAATTCTAAAATAAGTTTACAGAAGCTGGGCTGGAAGGCTAAATAAGTGTTATCATACATGAAAGAATATCACAAATATGAAATCACCTTCATCAATTAAATCAATATAAAACCAAGATACAACAGGGAAAACAGCAGGACAGATGTAATTAACTGCAATCTTCAGAAGTTCCACTTAGATTAAGGGCACTGTGAAAAATTCTGTTATTTGTGCCATTGATTTATGGTAACTAAGTATCCCCGACAAACTGTCCAAATATTTTGCTTTCAATATATCTTCAGAGGAGCTATCAGCACATGTAGTTGTTGCAGAAAAAAAGAGCTGTTTAAAACAAGCTGCTGTAACTTGTATCAGTTTAGTATTCCACAAACTTGCCTGATTTATGTCTGAATAACTGCTATTCCCTCATCCAGAAAAGGCCAAGCATCTTACATGCCCTCTGAAATCAAGTATATCACACACATGTTCACACATTACCAAATCAAGAAAATAGTACCTGTGTGTTGAAAATCCTTGTAGTGGTGGAAATAATGCTACTGTGTTTAAATCATCAATGCTGTGACAATTTACCCGTGCTAGGAATGTCTCCCCATCAATGTGCTGTGCATTTTGTGTGTAGTTTTAGTGAGCTGTATGGTCACCATCCTTGCTCTTAATAACAAAACCACCACAAGTCTTATAGAATCTGATAAACCACCACAAGTCTTATAGAATCTGATAAAACCACCATGTTTCACAGTATGTCATAGATAAGGTGAAAAGTGGCTTAGTAACATGGCCAGAAATCCATGCCACTAGACAAGTTCAGCTGTTCACCTGGATGCACAGATTAAAACCATAAGAAAATAGCTGAAAACTAAGTTCCTCCCTAACATCAGTGTAAGACAGAAAAGAAGATGCTGAGGATAAGCACATCTGAACATCTGTGTCATCTTACCTACAGCAGGAAACTAGTGCTAAAAGCTTGACTCGTGTAGGATGGATGGAAGGAAAAACAGGTCTTATAAGGCTGCAGTAGGAAACTATTTAGAAATTGCAGGGGGAACTTGTTTACATGAACATCACCCTCTGCAGGTGCAAAATGTTTACTCAACAAAGAGCCAGCCTGTGTGCTAACAAAATCCACTATCAACTCGCAGCATGAGGCCTTACACGTTGCTGTGATCTTCTCTGATGTCAGATTCCCTTCCAATGTCTTACAGTAAATCATACAATCCAGTCTTAAGGCAGAAAATTTCCACTTGATAGATACAGGGAAAATCACGTCTTCCACTTACTGTGGAATTGAATCCAGCTTTTGAAAGGACTTTTAGCTGCATCTCCTACAGAGAAATTCTCCCCAACTTTTTACTGTATGTCTTACCTACCGGAACTCAGACTTGAATTCCAAGTTGCCATCTTGAAAAATGGATTAAGCAGTAGCCTGATCTACTAAAGTCTTACACACCTAAACAACAGCAATATAATTACTATTCCACAGATGTCAGAAAAATCATGTAAAGATCAATTTATCATTAATTTATTCTAGCCAGAAATCAAAGGAGAAGTGATCTGATAGGACAAAAATACACAAGGTGTGTAAAGGGTCATACTGAGAAGGGACAGGGCATGGATTAAAATAACTGTACTCAAGTGTCTTGTCTGGCAACCTACTCTTTTTTAACACAAATGCTGTTCTTTGTGTTAAATTATTTAAAAGCTCTGCTTCCCAAACAAGAGACCAAAGTTTTCATTCACCTGACAAAATTTCTTTCAGTATTTTCAGATATTTAAGAGGGAATGTTATATACATACAGACCTCCAAAAACATCCAGATTAGCCAAAACACCACCACCTACTTCTCCTGTAGACTCTCTAGTGTGCATACAAGCATTCTGTGAAAACTTAGCCCATTGGCCAAAAGGTCAACAAGCAGGCTTTGATCATACAACCTTAGCATAGGTTAGAAGAGCTAATATCCCTCTCTGAAAAATGGAAAGACAGTGAAAGCACAATCACTCACTCAGTAATATAGGAAATTATTCCTCTGGAAAGTAGTGGTACTACAGTTACAGATCTGATTTGTAAGCCTCCTTGCTGTCCTCAATTTTCCTCAAACACTCCAGCTGGTTCTTCTGCAAACACCATAGATAACTCTTGCACAGAAGCTGTAGGAAAAATAAATCAAGCCACTGCTACTGAAATTGTACATGTGCATCACTGAGGTGTGTNAAATCTTAGGAAGTAATAATCCTAAATATTTGTGAGTTTTCTCTTTTGCAAGTAATATAACAAATAAGAACCTATAACCTGAGCAACCCAAAATACCTAAACAATACAACAGAACCAAGAGTACATGTGACTCCCTCTCAGATATAAAGTGTATGTATCTAAATAAGGATCTTTAAAATATCTGCCCTTAAGGAGGAAAATATCTTGATTCATTTGTGGTTTTTGTTAGTCTTGCTCATGAGGAAGAACATTTTTTATCAAGAGTTTGGAACCCTGTGAGTTGAGGTAGAAAGAGAGATAATCAGAATTACTCAGAAATATCCGCTTTCTGGATGGTAAATACATGCAGTAGGTTGATAAAAGAAAAAATATTTGTTCATGCTGACCTGAGTTCTCTTGTCCTCAATAACTTAAGTTCCAAGTGATGAGGCTCATTAATGACAATGTTTAGTCATCAAAATATGCAAGGTTTTGATTGTCAGGAGTAGAAGCATTCTAATTTCTTAATGTTTTTCTGAATCCCAGTCCATCATCAGCCCTAATTAATGAGCTTTCACCGTATATATCCTAGAAATAGGGAAAAACATTCACTTCACCTGGTTAAATTTCTTCGGCTGGAACTAGAAGTTGCCAAAAAAATAATATGTGCTATACTATAGGAAGAATGTGACCACACAGAATCAGCCATCACTTTCCATTTGCATAGATGCAGGTGAGTTTATTGACCCACAAGAAACCTTATCCTCCTGAGTTCGGTGTAAAGGGTAGGGAGTAAGTCTGTAGCTGTATAATTAACTCACAATTATGCAAGGAATAAAGGCATAATTTAACATTATTAATATGTTAAAATTTGTAAGGAATTTTCTGGCATTTAATTAACATTTGCCAAGACAGTCTACAGAAAATTAAATATCAATTAATAAAAATACTGACATTTAGTTAGATACTCTATTAGTTGTCCAAATTATTAACTTGATATTGCTGGCTTTTTAAAATCCAATTAAGAGCTTAAATATTTGTTACAATCTTTATGTGCAGAAAATCTAATTATATTTGTGTCCCATAATTTTAAATAGATTACACATCATCTTTTCCATTAAAAATTACACATAATCTTTCCCATTAAGCCTCAATAAATGCTCTTTTAGCTGTCAGGTGATGCTTAATAGACATCATCGTCATAAAATCACAGACATTTCTTTTGCTTCATGCATAGATGAACCATTGGATTATTTTCTCCACTTACTGCATTATGAACATCACAACTTTCTGACTATGCTCTATCTGAAGCCTTCTCTTTACTAGCATCAAGTTGTGGTCTCGATTCCTAAATGTCAGACTTTCAAACTCAAGTAATGGAGTGCAGATGAAGACCAGTAATATAAAAAACATCCATGGGCTAGAATTGGTTCTGTCTCTTTAAACTGGAGAGGTACTGCTGCATTTCATAAGTAAATGTCTATCTCAGCATCTCCTTTCACAAAGGACTGTCATAAAACTACACAAAATTCACTAATCAGCTCCATGATGATTCATTTCACCCTGTTGTCCCTTCACCTTCTGCTGTCATTTTGCCAGTATCTCCTATTTCCTTTAGCTTTGCCCTGCTTTGGAGTTATGAATGCCCAGCTTTGTTTTGATTGGTTGTTTTTTGCTTTTGGCTTTTTCTCTTTATTTGTGTTTTAGTGTCTTTGGGTTTGTTTTTTGGGGAGGGGGGGATGTTTATTTGGTTGGGGTTGGGTTTTTTTGTTCTGTTGCTGTAGTTATAGTTTTGTTGGTTTGTTTGGTTTTTTATTGTTGTGTTTTGAAGGTTTTTTTGCCATTAGCATCAGCTAACTAAATTAAGAAGTTTTTCTGGAAGGAGTTAATTTTTCCCAGGGACATCGAAGCCCTGTGGTGGTCCAATACATAATACAGATACAGGACAGGCAGACAGGTACAAGACCATCACAGATCTGGCAAAATTAAATGTTTTGTTTTTTTCCTCAGTCCCCAGATTACACAAGCAAAAGAAGATCAGTGAGACCCCACTTTAGTTTCAACACTGAGATACTCTACTTTTGGAAAAAAATCATTAATTTCCCATATTTTATGTCACTGATGTCAATTGGTTGTAGTCATGATTTTGATAATTCTACCCGTGTGTGCCCTCCTTTCACAATATGCAGATACAAAAAAGTGCACAATGTGCCTCTTTTCTATTACTGGGAAGCAGTATGTCCTCTAACACAGAAGAAGATAATCCAGGAATTAGCTACATGCCATCATTTCCTGGCTATGTGGTCACTATGAAGCAGTTATTAGATCATTATTAAAGGTAATGTGAGAAAGTTGATAACATGACACTATTTTCTCTTATTCACCTTCCAAGATGTGCTATATTTAAACACAGGGTAAGAAAAGGACCGAGTACAGGGTCCTGCATCTGTGTTAGAACAATCCTCATCAATAGAGGCTAGGGGATGAAGTGATAGAAAGCAGTCTTGTGGAAAGGGACTTGAGAGTTCTGGTGGATGACAAGTTGGATGTGGGTAAACAATGTGCACTTGCATCCCAGAAACCAAATTTCATCCTTGAGCGCACCAAGAGAAGCATGATGAGCAGACTGAGAGAGGTGATTCTGCCACTTTGCTCTGATGAGACCTCATCCAGTGTATTGTCTCCAGCTCTCAATAGAAGAAGGACATACAGTTGACAGAATAGGTCCAGAGTAGGGCCTTGAAGCTGATCAGGAGGCTGGAACACCTCTGATGAAAATGGGGTTGTTCAGCCAGGAGAAGAGAGGGCTCTCGGGAGACCTAGTAGACACCTTCCAGCACCTGAAGGGGGCCTACAAGAAGGCTAGAGAGGGATAAAGGCTTGTAGTGATAGGATGAAGGGCAGTGATTTCAAACTAGAGAAAAGCAGATTTGGGTTTGATGTCAGGAGCAAATTCTCTGCCATGAGGGTGGTGAAACAGTGGAACAGGATTCCTGGGGAGGTAGTTGAATACCATCAAGGGAGATATTCAAGGTCAGTCTTGACAAGGCTCTGAGCAACTTGACCTAGTCGAAGATGTCCCTTCTCACTACAGGGAGGCTGGACTAGATGGCCATTGTAGGTTCCTTCCAATCTTAACAATTCTATGATTCTATGCTAAGTCCATAAAAGTTGCCTGGCAGGGAAGGACATGTGGGTGTTGATTTACACTCAGCTGAACATGAGACAGCAGTGTGCTCAAATGGCCAAGAAGACCAAGAGTATTCTGGTTTATACCAAGAATACTGTGGCCAATGGAGCAGGGAATTGATCTTGCACCTCTGCTCAGCACTGCTGAGGCTGAACCTCAAACACTGTGTGCAGTTTTGGGTCCAAGAGGGATATTGAGGTGCTGGACCATGTTCAGGGAAGGATAACAAAGCTGCTGAAGAGTATGGAGAACAAGTCTTATGGGGAGCATCTTAGGAAAGTGGGTTTATTTTAGTCTGAAGAAGAGGCTGGGAGAAGACGTCACTAATCTGTACAACTACCTGAATGCAGGCTGTAGTGAAGGGGAATTGGCCTCTTTTTCCTAGTATCAAGTGATAAAATGAAATGAAATGGCCTGAAATTGTGACAGGAGAGGTTAAGGTTAGATGCTGGGAAAAAAATTCTTTACTGATAGGTAAACTGGAATAAATTTCCCAGGGAGGCAGAGAACTTAACTGCTCCTGCAAGTGTTCAAAAAGCATAGAGTCATAGAATCACAGAATCACACAATGGTCTGTGTTGGAAGGGATCTCTGCCCTACATACTTTGCACTAAGCAGGGCATCCTCAATTAGAGCAGGTTGTCCAAAGGCCTCTTGAGCCCCGCATTGAATATTCTGCGGGGAGTACAGGGAGTGCCATGTGGACATGACACTTCAGGACATGGATGTGGTGTAACAGCTATGGTGGTGTTGATAGTTGTATTCAGTGATCTTAGAGGTATTTTCTGACTGAAAGAATTCTATGATTCTTTCTTTCCCCTGGAAATTTAGTCAAGCTTTTAGCCTTGTGAAGATACAATCAGAGGTAAAAAAGGTAGTTCGTTCCTTTTCTATTTCTATTTTCCTGTGACATGGTGTCTGACCTCTGGTGAAGCTACTAAGTCTTATTGCAGGATTGTTTGTACTTAAGAGTGTGCAGAAGGATTTCATACAGATATTCCTTTAAGTCAGACACATTCTTCTGCAATTTGCTTTTAATGAGATGGAGAAACAAGGGCAGAATGCCTGCAATGCTTGAAATGTGGAGATCTCTTGGGATGAAAGCCATTATCCTAACATGATCTGCCACCACTCTTTAGATTTGGTCACAGGAGCAGTGCTATCATGTTAACATACACATTAAGGCTGAAACAAATAATTCCTGCAGTCCTTCAGCCTAAATCTGATCCAAGGCATTTCCTGACCTAGTCAGGAACAGTTCTTTCAGTTAGTACCTGTGTCTTTATCTGTGATCCTAATCTACTCTAATTTCTGCTTTCCTGTATGTTTTAGGAGTATTAGCACAATAAACTTACGAATGCTTGATACCTATGTCATTTTAAATTAAAGTGTAGCTTAAAGCCTGGAAAATCTCCAGACTTCCAATAACTAGCTGTGTTACACTGGTAGCTCAATATTTCCTTGACAGTAAGTTTCTGGTGAGAAACAACCAAACTTTGAGGCCCAGCAATAAACTGGTCTCATTGAGGATATCCATGCTGAGTGGGGAAGCTGAACTAGATGACCTTTGGAGGTCTCTTCCAGTCTGGACCATTCTATGATTCTATTAATAAATACTCAGCATCTTCCTGTTTAGAGGTTTAGAGGGAACAACCATACTGTCAACATCCTCACACTATGCTGTGTCCAAGTGCTGCAGCCCAGAGTCTTTCTACCTAAGGCTGAAAAAATTTGAGCGTTAATTGACTTTGAAGAATGTGTTGAGTCATGCAGTAACAGTCATTACCGAAAAGTCAGACAGTATCAGGCTAGAAGGCTTCACAGGCTTGTTTTCCATTGGCAGATTTCCCGAACCTAGCATATCACCTATAGGAAAGGGGGAAAAAATACCACCAGAAGGAGATATCAGAACATGCCAAACAAACCCCATCATATAATTCCTTTATTTTTTGCTGTTTGCATGTTTTTTTGTAGTTTGTTTGTTTTATTTGTAGTTTGTTGTGGGTTTTTTGTGTGGAGTTTTGTTTGGTTTAGTTTGTTGGTGGTTTTTTTTTTTTTGTTTTGTTTTGTTTTGTTTTGTTGGTTGGTTGTGTAATTAGAAAAATAGTTTAGAAGATGAACAGGAAAGTAATAAAGAAGTACTTAAAGTAGGCCTATATCCTCCACATCTTGGTTATGAGAGAAGTTGGATATGTATCAGGGGGGTTAGCCATACATTATTTTATTTTTTCAGAGAAGAAGCAATTATGTCTTGCGTAAAGAAGAAAACAAAGAAGCAAAATCTCCTCATGATAAAGTCTGTAACTATCCCTAGGATAAATAAGCAAGAAGAAAGAAATTTAGTTTGTTGTACTTTCCTGCTGACTATCAATCAAAACAATGAAAGTGCAGATCTCACTTTTATCAGGTATAGATTTCCTGGGAGCTTTGCTGTCACATAAAGATAAAAGCCATAATCATTACCTTTAGCTTAGATCAATCAGTCAGTCAGTGGTTTCACGTATCTAATGCACAAAGAAACAGAAACCTTTGTTTTTGCTCTTAAATGGTTTAGGTTTCATTGTAGGAAGGTGGAATAAGTAGAGGAGTACTTCTTAAATAGACACTCCTTTTACCCTTTATGATTTTATCAGTCTGGAACAGCCTCTGGCAGCTGCCCTCACAGATAGGAATAAATACAGTTCTCAGCAGACTGGGCTTTCTCAGGCTACAAATAAGCAGCTGCCCTACTTCTTGGTTTCAAAACTGCACATTAGTAATATAGTCATCAATATACATTTGCAAATTATTATGATCATTGCTCAGAGATCATAGCATCAGTTGCAGCTCTGGCACCTCAGAAAGTGTTTCAGTCTTATAATGGCTTCCCAGCACAGAAATTATAATCATCTGTGATCCATCACCATATTTCTTTAGCTTAGTAGTACCGAATAAACCTTGTGGATTCAGACCTCACAAGAGTGAGCATTAAAGGTATTAAAAGCAGTTAAATTATCTTTTTTTAGTCATCTTTCCTTCCTCTCCTTTTTTTTTTTCTTTTAATATTTTTTTTCATTCTAAGCCTAAACTTCAGAAGCTATTTGATGGTCTTTCCCTCCTTGTTTTCACTGGGCTTTTTTCTCTGCATTTTTTTTCTTGCTTTTGTTGTTGTTTTTTCCCCTCCTCTCTGTCTTCTACAAAGACAAGTGAATGCTTAACATGCATTCCTGCAGTTCTGGGGGTATACAGCTCAGCCTTTTACAGATGCTTCATAGAAACTATCACTGCTATTGAGTTCTTGCTTACCTTGGTAGGGAAATCAAACACAGTAAGAACTAAATTTTCATTGCATAGAATAATCTGTGTCTTGATAGTACTTAGTATTATTTAACTGATCTATCTGGTCTAGAGCATGTCTGTAAAGTATAACCAGAATCACATACAAAGGAAGCCTGCAGTCCTGTTTACAGTCAATAACTATCAATAGGTTGCTGGAATTACTTGATTTCACCTGTCCAGACCTTTTGATCAATCTGAACACTTATACATGCTGCCAGGCAGCAATTACTGATTCATTTGCTCTGTCAGCTGGAGTAGATGAATAAATTGTGTGAGACAAGTCACCTTCTCCTATATCCTTGCTCAAACAAAATCACTTGAGCACAAAAATATTCTTTTTTAAAGAAAAAAATATCACGCAAATTTGCAAAGATACAAATTGCAGGAAAGTGATAATGGCAAGTGGGGTGGAAAAATAAAAACAGCAGATGGAAAGATCTACCAGATCCTTCACCCCTTTTTGTGAGTTGTGGTCTCAAGTGTGCACACCCTAGTGCTTCTTTGGTTCATGACAATCCACTCCTTTGGGGCATTACATTCTGCTCGGCTTCTAGCTGACATAATGTCTGACAATTTACCGAATGTCATTTTGTTTTCTGCAGTTAAATTCTTTTGAGATGTCAGGCTGAGGCCTATGACATCTGAAATGTCTTATCAGGAATGATGTGGAAAGGAGACTGTTTCCCCTAAATAAAGTGGATCTAAACTGAGGGAAGGCAACTAATATTCTGACTCTACATTCAAATTTATATCTATTTATTTATAATTCACACATTTAAAGACTATCAACTGCTGTCTAAAACAGTAGCTTTTATCAGGGCCTTCAGTAAGAAAGGAGTCAGGAAGACGACACTGTACTTTTTGATGATAGTATTGCCTTTCACAATGAAGCCAGGTTTAACATACATTCTTCACAACAAACTCAATAATTACTTTTATTTCTGTGTCTATTTGCAATCATGTCATTCTTTTTACTGTAGTATTTGCTAAGGTCATGAGAACTTTCTATTGCTCTGTGCAAACCTGCAATTGTTATCCAAAACATATGCCATCTGATTTATGCGCTTATTTAAATATTTCTATTCTATTGGTATGTTTTGTTGTGTCCTTTACAACTGAATGAAATCAAAAGGAATCCAAAATAATTCTGCTAATCCTTAGACACAAAAAACCCCAAACCAAACAAACAGCAACAATAAAAAATTGCAAATAAAAAAATGCATCATCCCTGTTTTGTTTGAAAAGAAAAATCCAAATCTTTACAAGAGTACTGGATGTTGCGTGAAATAATTAAAATGGAAAATACCAGGAATTAAAGTCTGGAGAAATTAGTGGAAACTTCTTTATTCCTTCTACAGGCATTACATTTTTCCTCAAACAAACTACTTTATTTGAGAGTATTTCTGGAAAATAGAGGCTTATTAGGCAACATGAGGACCAGAGCAGAAAGAAATTTCCATAAATTTTGCTCTATGAGTGAAAAGATTTGGAGGATCAAAGTGAGACAATTTCATGTAGCATTAAATCACAGACAAGGTAACAGAGAAAAATAAGGACTGTCTAAAGACTGACTAAAGAACTGACTAAGCTTCACAGACATTAACTGCCATGCAGGAATATGATGATAGCAACAAAACAATTCTTGGAATCTTTCTAGGATGCAATATGTAGCCTTTCTACGATATGATATGTAGCCTGATATAATGAGTGAACTCAGATCCCTATACTATGGTAAAAAAAGAAAACCCAAACCAAACCAAACAATAAAAACATGTGTGTGTGCTCACACTTCTGTAGAGTTAATTAACAGTATCCTATAAAGATAGGAACCTTCTTGTCTAAATAATGCCTAGAGACATCACATTTCATTTTTGGTAAGACTAATAAAGCACTACATTTTTTAATTCTCAGAAAGAAATGTTTCTGTAGAAATGCTTTTCAGAGGAAATTTATTGCATTTGACCACAGCTGTAAATTTTCTCCTCCAATACTATAAATTTCCTCTAAATGTTTAATGGTTTATAACTGTAATTATTCTTGTGTGGCAACATTAAACTTTAAAAAGTTTAATTTGGAGGCTATTTGGAGAAACTCATCTTTTTTACAACCTCATAAATAGTTCTTTGATGAAATGAACAGAGGCTCAGTGTGTGCCCAAGGTGAATACAAATGACACGATGTAGTATCTCTTGCAAAAAAGAAGCAAGTGCTTTGATGTCACAAGCAGTCAGCTAACGCTAAGTACAGCAGTGGTGAAAAGTGATAGATACATCAGTAAATGAGTAAACATGATGCAACCGAATCTCATCACCTTTTACTAAAGTAAAATTTAGCTAGAGGGACAAAGATGATATTGAAAAAAAAAAAAAGAAGGAAAAGAAAACAAAAAAGCAAACAAATCAAAACAAATAAACAAGGACAACACACCTAAAACTGAGATCTTGCATCAGAGAATAAAAATTTACAGCAGCTGGGCTCCAGACATGGGAAGTGTTTTGGGTTTGTTTTTTTGTTTTGTTTTGGTTTGGTTTTTTTCAGCTAGCTGACTTGCATTATGTTTAAAAAACCACATACAACTAAAAAATATACTCTTTATATATAGATAGATATAGATATAGCACTGTATATGGTAAATGTCATATCAGGGGAATATTGCAGTTAAAAAATCTTAAAGTCAAGATGGTGGAGAAAGGAAAGAGCAAGGGTAAGTGTAATTAGAACATGTTTCTTCCTTTAAGTGCAATTTCTGACCCTGATTCCCCTCACCAGGTCTGATTCTGACCCCTAACCATAGTCTGGAAAAGAACATAGCTACTTGGAAAAAGCATCACAGAATTATCAGGGTGCCAACATCTCTCCTTGGCATTGGTACCAAGCAATATGGACATACTTCAGGACATGCAGTGCTGTAATGAAACTCACACAAAAGTAGGAGCTACTATTCTTAAGAAAATCTGGAGAATTTCAGTAGATTATACCTATTTCATTTATATATACACACACACACACACATATATATATATATATACACACACATACATATTTATGTAATTCCTAAGAGGCCCTATTGTGTTAAATTCTGAACACAGCAACCACTCCACAGAAAGCACTCATCACCTAAAATATTAAAGGAATAGAAAGAGAAGAAAACAAAAAAAATGTATTTTGAATTCATTAAGCTACAGAGTAGGTTCTGCTACATCTGTTATTAAAATAACATCAAATTTGATGTAGTGGGTATCAGGAACAATGAAAAGCAAAGCTAAAATTTGCCAACATTGAATTTTAGTCTAAATGTTAGAAGCTCTGAAGGGAGCAAAAGTTTATTTTCCTGAGGGTACTTAGGACTATCTGTGGGTGTTGTTTCTGATCTCTTCCATAGAAAAAAAAGCACAGCAAAAAATCTTGGGTGGAGGTATAAGCATTTTTCTGGCATTTGATACTGACTGGAGAAAATTTTAGCCTTAGTGATATATTTAATTACCCAAATATGTCATTTTTACTTTTTATCTGTAGATACTCATGCTAAAATAATGCTATAAATATTATCTTACAGATGTCTCTCTGCAAGGTGTTATAAATTATAGTTCAAACAGATATAAGAGCAGGCGTAAGAGCAAGTATGCATTTGAAGCCCAGAAACCAAACAGATTCTGGGCTGCATCAGGAGAAGTGTGGCCATCAGGTCGAGGCAGGTGATTCTCCCCACCTAATCCACTCTATTGAGACCCCACCTGGAGTACTGCATCCAGTTTTGGAGCTCCTATTACAAGAGGGATGTGGACATGCTGTATGAGAGAAGGGCCACGAGGATGATCAGAGGGCTGCAGCACCTCTCTTATGAAGATAGACTGAAAGAATTGGGGCTGTTCAATTTGGAGAAGAGGAGGCTCTCAGATCACTTTATTGTGGCCTTCCAGTATCTGAAGGGGGCCTACAGAAAAGGTGGGGAGGGACTTTTTAGGCTATCAGGTAGTGACAGGACTAACGGGAATGGAACAAAGCTGGAGGTGGGGAGATTCAGATTGGATGTAAGGAGGAAGTTCTTCACCATGGGAGTGCTGAGGCCCTGGAATGGGTTGCCCAGAGGGGTGGTGGGAGCCACATCCCTGGAGGTGTTTAGGGCCAGGCTAGATGAGGCTCTGGGAAGCCTGATCTAGGGTAGGTTGTCCCTGTACATGGCAGGTGGGTTGGAACTAGGTGATCCTGTGGTCTCTTCCAACGCTGATTCTACGAAGGAGGTGGCTGTCTGCAATAACAGAAAGTAAGAGTAGTGAAAAATTAACTTGCAAGTGCAAAACATTCATTAATGTATTTTATTAGGTACCTAAAAATTTCAAAGGAAAAGCCAGGAAAATTATTTTCTCTCTCTTAGAAAAGAGCTCAGTGCTGTCGCCACATGCTGTTCAGAACCAGAAGCATTATCATATTCCAGTTCCTCCATCAAAATTCAACCAGTGTAAAATATCTTTAAATTGACAGATTGACAAAACCACATCAGTGTTGTAAAAATATTTGAGCAATTTTAATCAGTTTATCTAATAGTTTCACTCATCTATTTTAATTTCAGTATGGCTACAAGAGGTAAGAAAGGCATAGTTTCTGAAGAGGCAGAGTGTATCATCCCCGACCACCATTACTAATACAGCACGTAGGTATATATACTCATGTCACAGTGCTCCAGAAATAACTCTGAAAGCATAGAATGAAACTGTAATATTATGAATTCTATTATGATTCACAGGTGTTCAGATGGAAAAAAAAAAAAAAAAAAGAAGAAAAAAGAAAAGAAAGAGATAACCATCCACTGAAAGACTCCCTTATCACACTTTATCCTCCAATTATTTCATAAGCATTTTGAGCATTTAAAGCAGTTACAGCTGTCAGGTATGGAAACAAATTGAAGTACACAATAATTTTTGTTCAGTGTGAGCACTGATGTGGCATCCTCTGGGATTTTTCAAGCTGTGGAAGTGAGACATACACTATTAGACAGCAGTGATTCAAAAAAGGAATGGAGACTGCAACCTCTGCAAATGAGTGTTTCCTTTTAAAGTGTGGCCTTGACATATTGGTAGTGTCTTTTTCTGTGATATATTAGGCAGGTAAAGAGATCAGAAAGAAAGAACAAGAGAGAGAGAAGAAGACAGAATGCCTAGATTAAAGGCATTTTCTGTAAATGCAAAATATTTTTAATTAATATATATTCTATTATTTGTTATAGGAATGAACAGCAACAAAAGCAGCTTGAATTAGAAAGGATATGCAGGTTCCCTAAACAATACTAACTCATTTCAGAACTCCATATTTCTTTTAATCTAAATCTTTAGGTTCCTTAAATAGGAACAACCTAACCCGTCTGGAATAGCCCATCTCTCATTCATATTTAGAGTGTCTTACTAACAGTACCTATGTAAGGCTCCTTCTTCAACCTATTTCCCGCTATATTCTAGGTCAAGGCCCTTCAGTTAATGTGTTTGTCTCTCAGTAAGAGTAAGGGTACTCTCAGCAAATTCAATGAGGGAAGAAAGGGAAAATTTTTCTTTAAATGATTGCTTACTTTCTTTTCCTCAGGAGGACAAGGACTCTGATTGTTTTTTGTTGTTGCTTCATTTTTTTCCCCCCTACATAGTTTATTCCTCTCATTCACAGAGTAGTTGACATAAAAACAAACAAACAAACAAAGCAACAAACAAAAACAAAGAAACACCCAAACCTAGTAAATACAAATTAAATTCTTCTGGAATTTTTCAATAGGAGAACCTGCCCTATCATAGGTAAATCAACTTTGTGTGCATGTTCAATCAGTACAGAACTCAGAAGTGTTTTTTGCAACCCTAGTAACAATTAACAAACCCTGCCACACTGCAACGACAATGCCCAGAGCCAAGCAAGGTGTGTGGTTATATTAAAACCTTCTCTCAAAGCAAAAACACAAGAGGTCTCAGCAATTAACTCTTTGGAGCTACTAAATCAAATCACTCTATATCCAAATCAGAACAAATCCAACCAAACAGAAAAATCCTTACATGCAGTGTGTTGGGCTGCTACACTGACAAAATGTCATGAAGGAATTAATGTGGCCAAGTCAGGAATTATATAAATAGAATTATTTTATTCCCTGAAATCCCTACCCCCAAACTATTTACAGAATGAGTTTTGGGTTTATTTACAGGCTTGATCTGACTGGGAAAATCTTCACAAGTATGCTATAGACAAATTCAGAGATTTAGGAAGTCAGAAAATGGAAAAGGCTACGCTATCAACACAGATTTTACCCCACTACCAATTGGCTGAGCAGAGAATTAAGTGGAACAGCAGACTTTACTCACAATGAGGAAATAGATAATCGTCGACAATTCCTTGCTGGATTGTCAGTGGCTCGGATGGTTCTGGCTGCAAGCAATATCCAATCACAGATCCAAAATGGCAAAGTCCAAGGCGGGTGGCAAAGACTGCCAAACTTAGTGATATCTCAAAAATATGGTTTCCACAAGACAGAGATTTGTGGAATCCACACTGTCTCAGCAGTGACAGGGGAGAACCAAGCTGCTGAGATCTCCCCAGCCAGAATAACAGGCAGGAAGTTGGCTGCAGTAAGGTCCCAGAGCAGCCTGGTAAGGATGCCACCAGCAGCTCTCTCAAATGGACCCAGGATTTGCCAAGCTTGCAAAACTGCACAGGATAGTGCAGAAGTGAGGGACTGTCTGAAGGCAGGGACAGTGCAAAACCAAGAGCTGTGCAAAAAGGTAGGAGCTGTCCAAAACCCAAGACCGTCCAAATGGGAACTTCTTCAGGCAGGGCTCTGTCAAAGTGGGGAACTCTTCCAGGCTGGAACTTTTCAGGTGGGAATCCTCGTGCCTTTTCCTTTACTCTATTTATGCTGTCTTGGACAAAGCGCCCATGTGCCAATTTATACTGGGTGCAAAATACCCCAGCAAACCACCAGCCCAATTCACACAATTCAGCTCATGTGTGTTAAGGCACCTTTTGCTGCCTCCCCTTTAAACCTTTAAGCCTGCAGGGCAGGGTGGGGGAAAGCAATTTTCACCCCTCCTTCTTTTGTCCTTTCAAACCCGCAGTGGGAGAGGGGGTGGCAGAGAATGAAGGGATTTGGGGTGCTCCAGAACACAAAATGAACTGAAAAGCAATACAGTGCAGCATCATAAATGAGAATGAGGAAATTCCATCCTTAAATCATCTGAATATCATGAAATAGACTTCCAAGATGGAGAATTCCATCCATGGGAGTGCATGCTTAGGTGGAAAAGTAGAAGTCTCAGGAGATCAGCTTAGTTCCTGGAAGAATCATAACAGAGCTCCAACACAAAGGTTTTACTGCCTTTCTCTGCAGACATCTCAGGGCCTCCTTGTCATGTATTTCTTGTCATGAGAACCCCAAAACAACACAGCACTCAAGATGTGAGCTAACCAGTGATAAAAGTATGGGAGACCAATCACTTCCCTGGTCCTGCTAGCCATACTAGCCCTGTTACAAGATAAGATGTTGTTGACTTTCTTGGCCATCTGGGCACATTGCTGACTCATGTTTATCCAGTTGCAGCCACTCTTCCCCAAGCCTGCAGTGTAGTACTTGGCTGTTATGGCCCAAGTGCAGGACCCAGAACCTGACCTTGTGAAATCTCCTGCCATTGCCATTAGCACATCCATCTAGCCTGTTGAGGTCCCTCTGCAGGGCTTTCCTACTCAAGCAAATCAACATTCCCTCTCATCTAAATCATCATCATCTGCAGACATACTGAGACATACTCAGTCTGCTCATCCTGATCATTCACAAAGTTATTAAATAGAACTGTCCTCAAGACTGAGCCCTAGGCAACACTACTTGTGACTGGTCACCAGCTGGATTTAACCCCACCACTCACCATCTGACCATCCATTTTTATTACACAGCAAACTGTCCACCCATCCAATCCAGGAGCAACAAGTTTCTCTGGAAGTATGCTATGGAACATTGTGTCAAATGCTTAACTGAAATCCAATAAAACAATATCCACAGCCTTCACTTCACTGACTAAATGGGTCACCTTGTCATAGAAGGAGATTAGGCTAGACAAGCAGGACCCGCCCTTCATGAACCAATGCTGGCTGGGCCTGGTCACCTGCTTGTGCTTCATGATGGCATTCAGGATGATCTGATCCATGACCTTCTCTGGCACTGAGGTCATATTGACAGGTCTGTATTTCCCCAGGTCCTCCTTCTGGCCTTTCTTGTACATGGTCATCACATTTGACAATTTCTAGTCAACCTCTCCCACTAGATCTGAGTGTTGGAATGATGGAAAGTGACTTGATGAGCACCTTCACAAGGTGTTTCAGTACCACTGGGTGTATTTACATAAGTTTGACTCATACCAGTCCATAGAAATATACAACCCACTTTCAAGGGTGCCAAGCAAGCTGGAAAATACATTGAGAAACCCATTAGCAGCTTTGGAAAGCACTGAAGTTCCATGACAACAAGAAAATACTATGCCTGTAAGAGCAACAGATTCATGGAGAGATCTTTTGGAGTAATATCTCAGCATCTGAGGAAGAAGAAAGTGATTAGAAGCAGTGTGCATTGGTTTACACAGAATAAATATTCTGTCACTCAACTGTCTGCTTTCTGTGATAAAATGACTGGATTTATGGACATGTAGAAAACAGAGGCTATCATTTAGGTCAACTTCAGCAAGGCTTCCAACACTATCCAACAATGTTCTTGTAGCCAAGCTTCATGTCAGGTGTCTTGTTCCACACTGTAGATGATGAGGTGATGAGGGAGGTGTATTTTTCCAATCCCCTGAAAGGGCTAACTCTGCTCAGCATAGCCGCAACAGAAATAAGAGTCACAACGATGACTCTGGGGAATAATACAAAAGTACAATGACTTTTCCCACTCAGTCAATAACAAGGATTATTCCTGCCCAGCAGGGAATTGAAACTGGGCAAGAAATATCAGGGGGACAACAGCAGACCAAAGTTTGACCCATCAGATAGTGCATGTTCAAGGCGATGATTTCCAGCAAGCTCATAAAGGCCTGGGAGGTCTCTTCCCACAAGGACAGCTAGGTAATAGGGATGAACCCAGGGCGCTGTCTTCCTCCTTGGAGTATGTCTAGCCCCAAAGAGTTAAATCCCTAAGCCACCTGCTCTGAGGTTATATCTGATCCTGCTCTGGGTAGAAAGTCACACTGGAGACTTCCCTAATGACCTGGATTGTCCTCTGGTGTTGTAATCTGCATTTGAAAAAAACAAACCATCACATAATAAAATTGAAAGTTATGTTTTAAAACTGTTTATTTATAGCAAAATCAAAGCCTACTCTTATGTGACTAACCAGTATGAAGCTACATAAATTTAAATGCATGTATTAAATCTTTGCTAAACACCAATCTCTTGGTGGAGATAAAACCCAGGAATATCTATTATCCTTCAAATCTCTGTTTAAGATCCCTCTAGTAATTTTTTTTTCTAAACCAAAACAGTATTTTGATAAACTTTTTCTCTCCTTCTCTGCCTCTATCCTTCTGCCTTCCTTCATCTATCCTCCCACATTATTTAACACATACCTACCTCTGTGTCCCTCAACATTGATTATCAGAGTATTTTTGAAAGCCTTTTTTATAGTACCTGCATGCTAGCAACTGTTTATAGTGTATCTGCCTATCTTATTACCCTTCATTTTACCTCTTCAGAATACCTGTATTTTCCCATTTTCCAATACCATAATTTATTTCTTAGTCCTGTTACTGTGATTCTTGGTATGGCTGGGTTCTTTTTCACTTTTCACTCCCTCAACAGATTTGGTAAGTTTATCTAAAAATGTCTGTATGAAATAAAGGTATGTTGCAAAATAATACTTATTCCATTAAAAAAATAAATCCCCATTTTAAACAGACTGTAGACCATAACTACATTGCTTTCTCAGATGTGACTTCCATGTGGTTTGATAATACGCTGAAGGTGTTGTAGAGGGAGTGTATTTGTAAATGTACATTGTACAATGTATAAAAGAGAGCACAAAAGGGGTACTGTTTTAGATCACACATAGTGCATTGTCTAGGCAGTCTAAAATAGTGTAGTGATAGGGACTGGATTTTCTAAAAGTCAACTTTTCCATTGTTATCTTCCATTTTCCTATAATAAACACTCTGAAATTGAAGATAGAGTCAGAAGCATCTAGTGATAAGCTAGACTGCCTGTCTATGCAATATTCTGTTGCACACTACATGAAAAATTGTCTACAGTGAATGTGTAAATATACTTTGTCACACAGTTTTGAAGACATAAAGAACAAAACTCAAAAATATAATTGTACTTTGGTATGCTGGTTTGAAGCTAATTGGAGTATTTTAATGAGAGAAATTAGATCATTGGTTGTGAAAAGAAAAATAACAGTGATGTCTGTATCACTCATAGGTTCTGTTGAGAGATATAAAAAACAAGAAACATAACCAAAGTCAGTGTCTCTGACTGCTGCTGCATTAACTATCTCTGCCTGAACCTCAACTAATCATTCTGCTTCTAACTCCTTATCTGGCAACCTCCTCCCTGCACATAAAAATTCTGATATAAGGGTGGGGTTGGAAAAGGAGGGAATAAGTTTGAAAGCCTTCCTNATATGCTTGTATATTTGTGCCACACAGTAAATATAGCTTCATTCCTTAACTTCCACCTGGCTGAGTTAGTTTGGTGAATTCATGTGTATGTGAAATTCCCAAGCTACCACATTTGGGAAAAGAAACAGCTTGAATGTCTTAAGGGAGTGGGGTGGACTTGCAAACGTCCCATGGATGGATGGAAACGTAACAGACTTTATCTTGTGTCTGTATCCTCCTTGTCTTTAGCGATGTCATGGTGTATCAGCATGTTAATAATACAGCAAGTCACTGCCTTCCTGAAGCTGTCAGGCAGGATAACTCTCTGCCTAAAATCACCCTCTGTTCTAAAGCCTAGTGATCTTGCACTGTTTGTCACACTGTGTTATTTTTTCTATAAATACTGTTTTCACTAGAAGTAAGGGAATAGCATCCAAGTTCCTACAAATTTAGAATTAATTCCTCTGCCTGCACTTCTGCTGTTACTCAGGGTAGGAAACATAGAACAGTGATACCATATGTCCAGAAACACCAAGGCAACTTGTACTTGACAAGAACTGCTCCTTGACAGGTGAAATTTCAGAGTGCTGGGCTTGGCTTTTTTTACATATTGCTGTAATTATATTGCTCCCTTCTGATATTAGCATAACTCCAGAAATCAAAGAAACAGCTTCGAGCTTGTTTCCAGATTCAGCCTTCCCTCCTACTTCACAAGTTTAACATGCATTAACTGATTTTCTGATATACTTGGTTAAAGACAGGCAAAGCATTGGTAAATGCAAATCCATGCTTTTGCTGTGCATAACATGGAATTGTTATGGTTGCTATTTTGGAATGTAACTCAGGAAAAAAAGAAGTTGCCTAAAATATGGGCTAATTTAGACCATAAATTCACAACATTTTTAATTTCTCACAGAAAAAAGTCTTTTACTGAGGCATTTTTCTTAAGTGGATGAAACTTAACTTTCCCAACTTCCCTCTCCTTGCAGAGGGAGGCAGTGCTTGCTTTAATAGGATTCAGTGGCCTAGAGTATCCTGAAGATGTAAGCTTGTAGAAGTTAATGAAGGACCAAGCATGCTATGATGCACCACAAAAATCTCACTTAGAGTACCCATGCAAGGCTAAATCTCTACAATATTAATTTTCAGCACTCCAACATTTGGAAAGTTGTTCCTTGCCTTGTACAGGTGTACATAGATGGTACAGCTGTGAGGAGATATTTTTCTGGTCTCTCAAGACCAAATGGAAAATATTCGTTGACTGCCTTCAGGCAACAGGGACTGCACTGTTTGCTTCCTAGGATTTAAGGCTTTAGAAAGGTGGGGGAGAGGTAAACTCAACACCTATGTACAGTATGCTATTGCTGTGAGTTGGAAGTTTTCTAATTAAAGGGATAGAACAGTATACATGGCCAAACTTGCAGAAAGCTGCTTATCTAGGGACAGATACAGCAAAGCCATTATCTTTGCCTCTCCCACTCAAACTTGATAGCCATAAATGCATATATTTAAGGCAGTTGTAAGAATAGGAACTCACTGAACATGTCCTTAGCATAATGTGTTTCTATGATATTAATTTCTGTCTGTAATCCTATTACAAATTAAGCAAAATTAACATTCAATAATAATTCTGATATCCAGGTGAAGATTGTTAATAATTATGAAAATTGTTTATTACATTAAATATCACCAGAAAACTTATTTACAATGTTCAGAACACATGGTTTAGATACTTAGACACACAGGGAACAGGTAGAACTAGAACACTTAAAGAAATAAGTAGCAAATGCAAATATTAAAACTGGAATGAGGCTCCTAGTTTCAACTATGCTTCTTGCCCACCAGCCGACTTGAGAGGCTCCTTTCTGCTACTAAGGCAGAAAGGCAGAATCTAGTTAGAGAATTTCTTAGAGAGAGGCTTTGAATATTTGCTCACGGAATAGTATCAGACAGTACTGAAAACTCAAAGGGAATTCTGTCAGTGTCTTGAAAATCGTTGCAGGCAACACAGAGCATAATGTGGCAGGGCAAAGCAGGCAAAGCAAAAGTAAAAA
>VWZI01011636.1:0-11920 GCA_013396835.1 Psilopogon haemacephalus
TTTAGCAGGGGAATGAAAGGAAACTGAATCCTCTTCTACCTGTGCAGTCTCCACCTGCTGCCCCTCCTTCAGGGATTGTGTAGTTTGTCTCTGCCACTCAGCTTCCCCTTTAAAGTCACATAGAGATCTTAGTCTGTCAACTTCCTCCTTAAGCCCAGCCACCATACTGAGCAGATCACTCACCTGCTGACACCTCACACAACTTTCATGCACACCACCCTCCATTCCAATTAGGCTCAGGCATTCACTGCAGCCAGAGGTCTGGACCCCCACAGATTTGCATGAGGCACCAGTCTGGGTGCCTACAGTTCTCCTAGACCTGGTATTAGATCGGGTTGCAACCATGGCTTAAGCTTTGGTGTTTGCTTTTTGTTATTTTGGTTGGGTGTTTTTTGTTTTGTTTTGTTTTAATTCGCTCAGCATGCACTGCTCGCAGGGCTCGAGCAGAAAGGTTGTGGCTGCCGTTTCAAAATGGCTGCGCTGCTGCCTGCCGCGAGGTTATATTCCGCGCGGCAGCACGGGAACGCCCCCAGCTACATTACCGCCTTCTGCGCAAGCGCCTGAAGGAGCCCACCCGGACCCTTTTCCCCCTCCTTTTACCTGTTTGATAGCCGCAGCTGCTCATGCTACTGGAACTATTGGTGGTGCTGAAGCTGCTCGGGATGCCGCTGTCGCTTCCAAATGGAGCAGAACCAGAGGAGGGCAAAAAAGCTGGGGAAGGGCCTGGAGAATGAATCTTATGAGGAGTGACTGAGGGAGCTGGGGATGGTTAGTTTGAGTAAGAGGAGGCTGAGGGGAGATCAGATTACTGTCTACAAGTACCTGCAAGGACGTTGTGGAGAGGTTGGTCCTGGTCCCTCCTCACAGGTAAACAGTGATAGAACACGAGGGAATGGCCTCAGGCTGCAACTGGGTATGTTTAGATTAGATATTAGGAGAAAAAAAAAATTCCCAGCAAGAGTGGTCAGGCATTGGAATGGGCTGCCCAGGGAGGTGGCTGAGTCACCATCCCTGGATGTATTTAAAAGTCGTTTGGATGTGGTGCTCAGGGATATAGTTTAGGGTGAACCTTTAGAGCAGAGTTATGATTGGTGATCCTGAGGGTCCTTTCCAACCAGGATGTTTCTGTGATTCTGTTACCACTGGAACTGATCTGATGTAATGCAATTTAAACATAACGTCATTATTTACAGAATTGGGGCCATGTAAAGAGGTCAACACTATGATTGCCAGTTTTTCCTCAGTGGCTCCCAAGTGATTGATGAATAATCTGACCTTTAAAGCTCTGTTTCAATCAGCACTAAGAAATTCTTCCCTTGACATAGAGGGCAGCCACCAAGAGACTGATGCTCTCAAGCAGCAAATTTCTGATGTGGCATCTGCACATCTCTAAGTCTGTGTGAGGTTTCTGCCATTAGCCTGCAGCTTGAAGCCCTAGGGGATGGCAAAACACAATCATGTGGGATGATGTGATATAGTTTGGTGGGGTTTGCCTGTTGTTTTGTTTGTTTGTGTTGTTGCTGTGTTTTTTTTTTTTTAAATGCTCTTAGTCCACTAATGGACTAAGAGCATTAAAAAAAAAATGGCATTAGAATTGCTGTAATTAGCTCCTGCTTACCTCCTGTGACATTTCATGGTTAGGTTTCAGGACAAGGAGGCACCAACACCTGTCCCTCACAAGTGATCAGCATATCTGGCTTCTCCCATTATTTTCCACGAAAGCAGTTATCCTTCATTTCTTGCAGTTGTATCTGCAAGAGCAGCAGCATGCAGAGTCGACTCCTCCCCTATTTACTTTAATGTAAACTAGAGGTTTATTGCCTCTCCAGGAAGCTCACTGAACAGCACCTTCCTCAGTTTACACTGCTATCACTCTTCTCTTAACAACATTCATCTATTACATTTCTGTCCCAGAGAATGACTACTTTCAAATAATTATTTTCAGTCTAATCTACAAAACATTTGCTAGTGAGAGTCCTAGATCTTGATTTTACCCTTGTATGAGCTAAGGATGTTCAGCATAGTATTAAAACCTGAAAGATTGTTATTGAAGTTTTGAGGGTGACTTGATGTTATCAAAAGATCTCTGAGATAATACAGATAGCACAGCTAAGCAGCCCAACAGAAAGTTGGGCTAAGAGGCCTGCCTGGCTGAGCAATGAGCTCCTGGACATGCTGTCACACAAAAAGAAACTCTAGAAGGAGTGGAAGAAAGGACAGCTAGAATAGGGGGTATGTAAGGAAGCTGCTCGAGCAGCCAGAGATCTGATTAGTAAAGTCAAGGCACAGTTTGAATTGAATCTAGCCAGGGAGGTCAAAGGGAACACCAAGAATTTCTACAGATACATTAATGGTAAAAAGAAGACTAGGGAAGGTGTGGGTCCCCTCAGAAAGGAAACAGGTGAAATGGTCACAAATGACACAGAAAAGGCTGAGGTTCTCAATTACTTCCTTACCTCCATCTCAACTGCAAAGGCCTCCAGCCACATTCCTGGAGTCATGGAAGATAATGGCTGAGACTGGAAGGAAGAACTGCCCATCATAAGCGAAGATCAGGTTTGTGGTCACCTGAAGAACCCACGGGTACTGAGAGAACTGGCAGATGAGGTTGCTAAACCCCTCTCTATTATATTCCAAAAGTCCTGGTGAAGTCCCCACTGACTGGAAAGCGGCGAAACATAACCCCCATTTTCAAAAATGGTAGGTAGGAGGAGCCAGGGAACTCCAGGCCACTCAGTCTCACCTCTGTGTCCGGTAAGATCATGGAGCAGATCCTCCTGGAGGCACTACTGAGCCAGGAGAGTAGTGAAGAGGTGATTGGGTCCAATCAGCATGGCTTCACCAAGCACAGATCCTGTCTGACAAACCTGGTGGCCTTCTATGAACAGGTCACAACATTAATAGATGAGGGGCGAGCAACTGATGTCATTTACCTGGACCTGAGCAAAGCCTCTGACACTGTCCTGCACCACAGACATGGAGAGAGGCATTGAGAGCACCCTCAGCAAGTCTGCTGAGCACCCCAAGCTGTGTGGTGCAGCAGACACACTGGAGGGCAGGGATGGCATCCAGAGAGACCTGGACAGGCTGCAGAGGTGGGCAGAAGCCAACCTCATGAGGTTCAACAAGGCCAAGTGCAAGGTCCTGCATCTGGGTCGAGGCAATCCCAAGCATAAATCCAGGCTGGGCAGTGACTGGCTGGAGAGCAGCCCTGAGGAGAGGGACTTGGGGGTGCTGGTGGACGAGAAGCTCAACATGAGTCAGCAGTGTGCACTTACAACCCAGAAAGCCAATCAAATCCTGGGCTGCATTGGGAGAAGTGTGGCCAGCAGGTCAAGGGAGGCTCTGGTGAGACCCCACCTGGAGTACTGCATCCAGTTCTGGAGCCTCTAGTACAAGAGGGACATGGACAAGCTGCAGTGTGTCCAGAGAAGGGCCTCGAAGATGATCAGAGGGCTGGAGCACCTTTCCTATGAGAGACTGAAAGAGATGGGACTGTTCAGTCTGGAGAAGAGGAGGCTCCAAGGTGACCTTATTGTGGCCTTCCGGGATCTGAAGGGGGCCTACAAAAAAGCTGGGGAGGGGCTTTTTAGGCTATCAGGTAGTGACAGGACTAGGAGGAATGAAGAAAAGCTGGAGGTGTGGAGATTCAGACTGGACATGAGGAGAAAGGTTACCCATGGAGGGTTACCCCGAGGGGTGGTTGGGGCCACAACCCTGGAGGTGTTTAAGGCCAGGCTGGATGAGGCTCTAGACAGGCTGATCTAGGGTAGGGTGTCCCTGCCTATGGCAGGGGTGTTGGAACTAGATGATCCTTGTGGTCTCTTCCAATCCTGACTGATTCTATGATTCTATGAATTTATGCAGAAGTTTGAAATTAAAATGGCATTGTAGTGCCATCACCACCCCTTCCATCCTTACCAAAAGGATCCTTGCCCATAGCAAGCCACATGTATCCTTACTCTAACAACTTTGGTCCATTAAGCACTAAGCACTTCTGTATGTGTAAGTACAACAGTATTTTCAGAGAGGAGCTTTCAGGTATGGAATACTGTGTTCTGCCTCTGTATGCACAGATGATTGCTGCATGACCACAACTATTGGCAGACTATAGAAGCTGTGCTTTTCAGAGCTTAATATATTGAGTGTACTCCTCCTGTCTCCACCAGTGCACACAGATAAGCCTTCCTGTAACTAATTTGCTTTTTCACACATATCAAATTGGTAGCAGGTATTTCATGATCAAATCTACTCAAGTTTTGCTCCCCTGAAATAATTTCCTGCTGAAAAACCTCAGTTTGGACCAGAAACCTCCAGTATTCCCACAGAAAGGTTTGTTCTGCAGTACTGAACTGCATCCCAAAGCTTTCACAATGTCCATTTTGGTTAATCTTGTTAATTTTACAAGGAACCAATAGAGTTCATTAATTACACATCAGACCACAACGGTCCAGCAACAGGATAATGAGTTTAGTTTGTAAAAACAAACAAAACCAGCATCACAAAAACATCGATGTGAGCATTGGGAATAAAACCTTTGTTTTCACTGGAAACACACACTTCTTGGTGAAAAAACCAAAACCATCCTTCCCTCCCCTATCCCCCCAAAAGAAAAAAAACACCAACAAAACCCAACACACAAAAAAACCCGAAGCCAAACAAACCCCAAATGAACTCACCAAAAACCCAAACTCCAAAACACGCACTCCACTCCAACTAAATAAAACAACAAAAAACTCCACCCCAGAACCAAACCAACAAAACTCCTGTTCTCCAGTTTAGGTGGACTGACACAGCATATTGCACAGCAACAGCTGGCACATGCAAGGTTCTATATTCACAGAAGGGATTCTCCGGCCAGCAGAAATTAGACTTCTGTATCAAGGAAACATTTCACAATGCTAAGAAGCAATTTTCAATTGTATATGTACTATTCAGTGTGAACACAGGTGCCAGAACTTAAATTTCAAAGCCACCTGAATATACAAAGCCTGAAATAGAAGACAATCCTCCTTACTTTGTATTAGTTACCAAAGCTGCTAAAAATCTGTTTTTAAAGTAGTAACTTCTACACACAATGTAGAACAAGTTTTGTTTCAGAAGTGTCTGGCATTTAAGCACCAGGGTGAAAATGTTGCATGGTGAAAGGTAAAAAAACCCACTGCCTGCAGTGAACAACAGCCTTTCAGTTTTTAACTTGGTGAATCCACTGAATTGTGTGGGCTCTTCTGGTGCTGTATCTCATGTTATGCATTTCCATACAAGTTTGAGGTACCTGGTTTATCTATACCAATGAACCAGAGGAAAACATAATTCCACATTCAGCAATTATTCTCATAATGCACCTCCCGTCCCCCATCCTCATCATTCAAACAGTGGAGTGACAACTATCACATGGACACCTTCTCCCCACCCCACCCCAAGAGTAATTAAAGCAAGTGTCTGTCCTCTCATAGTTCTCATACTTTTAGCTCTGCTGTGCTGTGCGGAGTCTATAGTACCAAGTACAGTGGGGCTATGATCCACTCTAAACAAAACCAGTTTCCATTTCAAAGACAGATCTTACAAGTATTTGAGTATTGAAGGCTGAATAGAAAGGCAGGTGTACGTCATCTTTACCTCACATAACATAATACCTATTTAATAAATCTTTTTCCTCTTTTCCCTGATTAAACCCAGAAGCTTTTATTTCATGTAGTTCAAGGCACAGGGGCTAGCTACTAAGACCATATTGGAAGTTACATGCACAAGATAAAATTTCTCTTCATTCCATTCAGTTCACAGAAACAGTATTTGAAATATGAGACCCTCATGTAAAAAAAAAAAAAATGCTGCAGTTACACTTCATTCTCTGTGTTGTTTTCTGTCTAGTAAGTGAATGGGGAAGGTAAATCATAGAATCATAGAATGGTTTAGGTTGGAAGAGACCTCAAAGATCATCCTGTTCCAACCCCCTGCCATAGGCAGGGACACCTCCCACTAGATCAGGACACTCAAGACCTCATCCAGCCTGGCCTTGAACACATCCAGGGAGGGAGCACCCAAAACTTCCCTGAGCAACCTGTTCCAGTGTCTTGCCACCCTCACTGTAAAGAACTTCCTCCTAATATCCCATTTAAATCTCCCCTCTGCCAGTGGGAAGACTTTAGAAGACTTCAACTTCTGTGCATTTATTTGAAAGCTTATGACTAACCTATAAATGTTAACTGGAAATTCACATACATCACCCAAACGTGGATAAAACACTTTGGCACAGAGGCATGTTTCCACCAGTTTCTCTTCTAGCACATTTTCTAAAACTCCAACAATTTAGACTTTTACCCAGCAAACATTAATACTCTTGAAAGGAATGTAACACCTAGACATTTTCACGTAGTCTTAAGTTCTGAACACTAACTCCTGAAAGTATTGCTGCTTCTTGCAATTCTATGAATTTCTGTCCGATTTCTTTCACTTAAGCTTTGCAGCTCTTTCAAAGTGACAAAAGTAGAACTCATTTAGTAATTTTTTCCACATAAATTTGCATGTGAGTTCTCTGAAAAACACTTGAAGACAACCCATAGTTACCCAACAGAATCCAGAAGTCACCTGAAAAAAAGACCAGAAAAAACAGTATTACTGTGTTTACAGATGAGATGAACTTCCTAGATGATCATGAAAAGACTCATTAATTAGAATGTTTCCAGCTTTTTAAAGGTCAAAGGTAGGGTCCTTATATCACTTAATACTGTTCTAACATAAACTCAACTTTGCCACAGCTCATGTGGAATTCCAGAAGTCTGAGAAAGCAAGAAGTAATTTCCAAAAGAGACTTGACACAGCAGGAGAAATTTCCTATGAAATTATTTCAATTAATTGCTACAAGTCTTCAGAATCCATCTTCCTGCTACACAGTGTTTTTCATTTTTGAGGGAGGTCAACTGCTCTCACAGAAAGATAACCCAACTGATGAAGGAAGCCCAGTTTTTCCACAGAAGCCCATCCTCACCACTTCAAACCCAAACATTTTTTACTAAGTTTTAAAGGCAGATGTTGATACATTGAGATGATATTAATTCACAGTTGGTAATCACCCTAACTGCAAAGCTTTTTCTGTTGGACATTTCTAAGCAAGCTGCATGTAGACAAATAAATATAGGCAGGAGCAGAAGCAGGGACTAGTCATCAACAGAGAAAGAAATTCTCAAGGATCCAAGTCTGTAAATACAAGCATCACAGGAAACAGATGCTTTAAGAATGTTTCTGAAGAAGGAAAAAAATTAAGTATTTTGGGGAATATGACCTCTCATAAAAATAATAAAGCACAGCCACACTGATTAAGCAGGTGAAGAATGGAAGTGAGAGAACCTTAGGCACTCAGCTAAACAAAGGAGATGGAGCCATGCTAAAATGCAAAAACTACATGTCTCTTGATCAGATAAGCAAGCTAGGAATACAAAACAGTACAAGCAAAGTGTAAGTCAGATTTGGACAGCAAGAGTCAAAACAATCACAAGCAGGAACAGATCAGATTGGCAAATATAAAGTAATTACGAACACACATGAGACCTCAGGTGGAGTTCCAACTCCACAAGCTGTATATTACCTGGGTTACATAGCAGAAGTTCAGTGACATGGTATTGCTGAATTGCTTTTCTGTGGTTTTCCTGAATTGCTTTCAAGTTTGCAACCATACTAGTTCCTCAACTGCACTGGTGAAGCTCCCTCCCTCTGAATTAAATTTATTTTAGAGCTAAAACACATCACCAAAGATATAAAGTAACATGCCTTCAGCAATCTTTAAACCTGAAATCAGTTTTTCAGCCCTACAAAACCTCAAGTAGTTGGTATATTAAGAACTGCTCGGCACCGTGTGTTTTTTGCTAGAACAGAAGGGCAGGGATGCCATCCAGACGGACCTGGACAGGCTGGAGAAGCGGGCCCAGGCCGACATCATGAAACTCAAGGCCAAGTGTAAGGTCTGCACCTGGATCGGCACAATCCCAAGAACAAATACAGGCTGGGTGGTGAGTGGCTGGAGAGCAGCCGTGAGGAAAGGGACCTGGGGGTCTGGGTGGATGAGAGGCTCAACATGAGCCTGCAGTGTGCACATGCAGCCCAGACAGCCAACTGTGTCCTGGGCTGCATTAGGAGAAGCGTGGCCAGCAGGGCAGGGGAGGGGATTCTCCCCCTTTGCTCTTGTCACACCCCACCTGGGGTACTGTGTGCAGTTCTGGAGCCCCCAGCACAAGAAGGACATGGAACTGTTGGAGAGAGTCCAGAGGAGGGCCACGAAGATGATCAGAGGGCTGGAGCAGCTCTGCTATGAGGACAGGCTGAGAGAGATGGGGCTTTTCAGCCTGGAGAAGAGAAGGCTTCGAGTAGACCTTATAGTAGTCTTCCAGTATCTGAAGAGGGCCTACAGGAGGGCTTGGGAGGGACTAATCTTAAGGTCTTGTTATGACAGGATGAGGAGTAATGGGTTTACACTGGCAGAGGGGAGATTTAGGAGGAAGTTCTTTACAGTGAGGGTGGCAAGACACTGGAACAGGTTGCCCAGGGAGGTTGTGGCTGCTCCCTCCCTGGATGTGTTCAAGGCCAGGCTCGATGAGGGCTTGAGCGTCCTGATCTAGTGGTAGGTGTCCCTGCCTATGGCAGGGGGGTGGGAAAGGATGATCTTTGAGGTCTCTTCCAACCTAAACCATTCTATGATTCTATATTAGTATCTTTACATAAGTTACCAGGAGGCAACATAATTAATAGTTTTAAAACAAATGTTAAAGTTGACAAGTAATGGCACATACATGAACTAATTTTATCAAACATACAGACATCTCACAATAATAATAGGTCAACAACCATAGGGGTGTTTCAGCCTGCTGAACTCTGAACAGTATTTTGATTTAAAATGTTATTAGAATTCTCACAATAATAATAGGTCAACAACCATAGGGGCGTTTCAGCCTGCTGAACTCTGAACAGTATTTTGATTTAAAATGTTATTAGAATTCTCACAATAATAATAGGTCAACAACCATAGGGGCGTTTCAGCCTGCTGAACTCTGAACAGTATTTTGATTTAAAATGTTATTAGAATTCTCACAATAATAATAGGTCAACAACCATAGGGGCGTTTCAGCCTGCTGAACTCTGAACAGTATTTTGATTTAAAATGTTATTAGAATTCAGAACCCACTGGATGCACGAGCAGAAAGCAGTGCTAATCTAGAGGCAAGATGATGTTTGATACAGATTTTGTTGTAGCTGTGTGAACTATAGTCCTTTTCCTTTAGGGAAAAAAAAAAAAACAACCAACCAAAAAAAACCAAAACTGTGTACATGCTTCGATTCTGCACAACATGACTGGAGCCCATGAAGCACAAGAACTGTTACTAGTAGAACAAAGTATTAGAGTTCCAAGTCATAATAAAAAACATGCATATGTCATATTCAAAAGAATTTAGTCTTACAGAAACATACAGACTCCAAAATCTACAAGTTGTTTCCATTAATGCATCAAGTCTATAGTAACATTTAGTACTCAGATAGAAAGCCTCCATTTTATCAATACTTCATGGTAATAACCTCTCTCTTTTTCCACCCAGTGAAACAACTTATTAACAAAGCTGAGAAAAAAAAAACAAAACAGCAAAACTCAAGTAATTGAAGGTTTTAAAGTACACAAATGTCTTATCTAAAATACTGTAAAAATAACATTTTATAGAACAGGAATAGAATCAACAGGTTGGAAGAGACCTCCAAGATCATCCAGTCCAACCTATTGCCCAGCCCTATCCAAGCAGCTAGACCATGGCACTAAGTGCCTCATCCAGTCTTTTTCTGAACACCTTCAGGGACAATGACTCCAGCACCTGCCTGGGCAGCCCATTCCAATGGCAAATCACTCTCTCTGTGAAGAACTTCCTCTTAATACATGCCTGTACCTCACCCGGCACAACTTGAGACTGTCCCCCCTCCTTCTGTTGCTGCTTGCCTGGAAGATGAGACCAACCCCCAACCTGGCTACAACCTCCCTTCAGGTAGTTGTAGACAGCAATGAGGTCACCCCTGAGCCTCCTCTTCTCCAGGCTAGATAACCCCAGCTCCCTCAGCCTCTGCTCATAAGGCTGTGCTCTAGGCTTCTCACCAGCTTCGTTACCCTTCTCTGGACAAGTTCCAGTACTTCAATATCTCTCTTGAATTGAGGGGACCAGAACTGGACACATTACTCAAGATATGGCCTGACCAGAGTGAAGTACAGGGGAAGGATAACCTCCCTTGTCCTGCTGGCTACACTATTCTTGATCCAGGCCAGGATGCCATTGGCTCTCCTGGCCACCTGGGTACACTGCTGGCTCATGCTCAGCCTACTATCTACCAGCACCCACAGGTCCTTCTCTGCCTGGCTGCTCTCCAGCCACTCTGTCCCCAGCCTGTAGTGCTGCCTGAGGTTGCTGTGACCAAAGTGTAGAAGCCTACACTTAGCCTTATTAAATCTCATCCCATTGGCCTCTGCCCACCCATCCAGCCTGTCAAGGTCCCTCGGCAGAGCCCTCCTACCCTCCAACATATTGACACCTGCTCTTAACTTGGTGTCTGCAAACTTACTGATGATGGACTCAAATCCCTCATCCAGATCATCAATAAAGATACTGAACAGGATCGGGGCCAGCACTGATCTGTGAGGGGCACCACTCACCACCACTCTCTGGGCCTGGCCCTCCAACCACATCTTGACCCATTTCAGAGTGAATCTGCCCAAGCCACAAGCTGCCAGCTTTGCCAGGAGCTTGTTGTGGCAGATGGTGTCAAAGGCTTTGCCGAAGTCCAGGCAGACTACATCCACAGCCTTCCCTGCATTTGCCAGGCAGGTAACCTGATCATAAAAGGCGATGAGGTTGGTCAGGCAGGACCTGTCCTTCCTAAACCTGTGCTGGCTCGGCCTGATCCCTTGGCCATCCTGTAAGTGCTGTGCAATTGCACTCAAGATGACCTGTTCCATAACCTTGCCTGACACTGAGGTCAGGTTGATAGGTCTGTAATGTCCCGGTTCCTCCTTCCAGCCATTTTTGTGGATGGGCACCACACTGGTCAGCTTCCAGTCTTCAGGGACCTCTCCAGAGAGCCAGGACTGTTGATAAATGATAGAGAGTGGTCTGGCCAGCTCATCTGCCAGCTCTCAGCACCCTAGGATGGATCCCATCTGGTCCCATGGACTTGTGAGGATCCAAGTGCCTCAGCAGGTCCCTTATTGCTTCCTCTTGGATTACAGTGGGACTACACTGGTCCCTGGCTCCTTCTGCCTGTTCTAGAGGCCAGTTGTCCTGAAGACAACCTGTCCCACTATTGAAGATTGAGGTGAAGAAGGTGTTGAGTACCTCTGCCTTTTCCTCATCTTTTGTTACTATATTCCCCTCTGCATCCAGTAAAGAGTGGAGGTTGTACTTACCCCTTCTTTTGCCATTAATATATTTATAGGAACATTTTTTGTTCCCCTTTATAGCAGTGGCCAGTCTAAACTCTAAGTGGGCTTTTGCCTCTCGTTTTTCCTACAAGATCTAGCAACATCTTTACACTCTTCCTAGGATACTTCCCATTTTTTCCAAAGGTGGTATGTTCTCTTTTTTTCTCCCTAATTCCTTTGAAGCTCTTTGCTCATCCAGTCCGTTTGTCTCACCTCTCAGCTTGCCTGCCAGCACATTGGGACAGCCCATTCCTGTGCTTTCAAGAGTTCTTTTTTGAAGTAGGTTCAGCCTTCCTGGAACCCTCCNCCAAGGAACTTTCCGAGTTAGTTCCTTAAATAAACTGAAGTCTGCCCTTTGGAAGTCCAGTGTGAAGGTTTTGCTGATGCCCCTCCTGGTTTCACCATATATTGAAAACTTTTATTATTTCATGGTCACTGGTCTAATCTCTAACCTCTAACAAATGAGTTCACAAAAAA
>VWZI01011636.1:11990-25169 GCA_013396835.1 Psilopogon haemacephalus
GAAGCTGGGAAGGATTTGTTCTAGAAGCAATAGATATACTCGAAAGCAACATTTGCTGTAGAACCAATCTCCAAGGCACCTCACAAATCTACTTGGTTATGTTTTTATATAGAACAATTACATCTATTTGATAAGATCCTTCTCAAGAAAATATAAAGCACATCATACTGTTTTATCAATCCTTTATTGAAGATAACAAGTTGGCTATGTTCACTGTATTGTATGAAACATCACAATATCATACTGGGAAGGTACTATCAGTACAGGATTGGACCAGAGCGGACAGTCTGAACAATAAACCATTTTGCATTCTTCATTCCCTATCTTTTAACACATCCCACCCCACCCCCCCCAAAAAAAAACAAAGAAACCAACAAAACAGTAAAGGGACAAATACCTGTTAACATCATCATTTAGAACACTTTAACTTACAAGGCTAAAGTCTAATGAATAAATAAAATATACTGTGGCAATAATCCTCTCTAGACAAAAAAAAAATTAGATACACAGTGAATCAAAATGATTGGGAGAGCTGGCCTTCGGCACCAGTATGAAAGAGTGTGTGGTTTTTACAGACTCACCATGGGGATAGTTACAAAAAAATACCATGAGAATTCCATTTCACACAAAACCAGTTGATGGCTGTCATTAGCTTAAAACTACACACAAGGGCAATTACATCCTGGCTGAAACACAGTTTAAACAAATAGGAAAATGTTTACAAGGCATCCACAGCATGTAAATCATGTACAGATGGATACATTCATCGTTTCCCCTCTTCAATAGCTTTTGTTTTAGATAAATACTTTACTCTTCCCATTTTCAGCATTTACTGGACTCATTACATGCACAACTCAAAGAAGACAGAAAAAAAGTCAAAGTTATTGCAAAAATAGAATCAAACTAAGAATCTTCAAGTACCTTACATGACAGCCACTCTGTACCATGCCCATTTGCTTATAAAATGAAAGGTCATTGAACCCATGAAAATATTTCTAATATTTCCTTAATTTAAAATAGATAATTTTAAGTGTATTTATAGTAATCGCAAAGCGATAATTTGAAGTTCAAAAATAATGCAAACAATTAAAAATTATACCCATATTACACAAAACTTGTCTGCAAGCAAAATAAAAACAAACAAAAAAGAAAACCACATTGAATAACAACAATAAAAATTTACATTATAATAAAGGCAAATTTTCAGCATTTAAAAAAAATCCTGCAGCTGTGAGAGATGTCAAAGCAAGTCACTACTAACTATAAATTCATCAGTTTGGTTTTAAAAGATCTTCCTAGCAAGTGTGTGGTACACATGCATAAAATCCTTGCTGTTTTTAAATGCCTAGAATCTTCAGATATTATTGCCAAAACCATGTATCTTAAAGCAAGCAGTAGGCAACATATCACAATCTGAGCACCGCGGGGAAACCTAACAGTCTGGTAACATAAGTAAAACTGGAAAACTAAAAAACCAAAGCACATCTGTTAGCATATTGCCCAATTAAAATTACTTCCAAACCACAAAGCTGCAAAGCCTTCCAACTCGATAAAGTGAAATTTAAGTCATGTCTCAAACAATTACTTTGCACTCTCTCGCACTCGTGTGCTGCATGTGTCATGTAGCCACAGTGGATCTTCAGAGTACACGTACTACCCCATGCACCTCAGATGCACATACTGATCTACTGGGAGAATTGTTCGTTCCTTTTAAGGGCCAAAGTTCATTACAGATTTTTAAATAGTATGGCTGAGGCTGGTAAAAAATACTGTAGTCACAGGCAATGCTAAGAGTGGCAATATAAGAAAACACAAAAAATGAACAAGTGATGGAAAAATCTAATATCTTTCTGCCCATTTCAGAAAATGATGGAAATCCACCAGAATTTTCCCCTTGAAAACAGATTTAAAAGCTTATTTCCCCCCCTTTCAGAATCAAAAGCATTTTAGTAGATTTGTAAGGCTACCACGGATCTTCTAGTTCTCCAGCACCCTACAGGAAAAGAAGAGGAGAAATATTAATACCAACATAAATGAACACATTCTATTGCACTTTGTATTTCAGTGCCATAATTAAGTAGAGTACTAGTGTAAACCACGTGACATTTTCCTTTTTTTCCTCATACCTACCCACTTCTACACACAAACATTCTGTTCCTCAACTTCATGAAGGAATTTACTTTTCCAAAATACAAACTCAGTAAAGCTACTGCAGCATGTTTAAATTGTACTAAATCATGCCTATTAATACATTCTACATCTATGGACTAATAAAGGCTATAAAATACAAAAGAACTCAGCTCTTCAGGTATTCCTGGTCCACAGGAAATTTCCATAGGCTTTTTTTATTAAGGCAGTGAAATTTGCACCTATTTTGAACAACAATATTTTTGTGCAAGTGAACTGAGCCCTGTCACAAGAACTAGCAGATTAGTTACCAGCACTGTAAATTCCCAGTATTATCACACCAAAAGATAGGGAAAAGATATGGTAGATGGTAAGCTAGGCAGAACAGCTAGTTTATTAATTTACATGGCTGATGCTTAACTTGAACAACGAATGTGCCAAACCCAAAATTACTCAAATATGTGTCGAACTTAATGAACATTTAGAAGTTAACATCAAAAGCTATGAAAAGTTTCAAGTCATGTCAGAACGACAGCATTTCAAAGGAAATTTATTACTTGCTTAAAAGAGTCAATATGCATACAGATATTATTCACAGAATATTCTTTATTTTCACTTAAAACAAAAAATCTTTAAAATTGACACTAGGAACTAAATCTAAGTACATTTTAATTTCTGGATATGTTATCCTACAACTTCGGAAACAGTAATACAGTCATCTAGAAAATTGGTATTTATGATGAACAACAGATACAATCTGAACTGGAAAAAAAAAGCCAAACATTTAATTAAAAAGTACCAACCTACTAAGTAATGGCTTCTGCAATTTAGTTGTAATATAAACTACACACAATTCAAATATAAGCATGCAGTACATTATGTTGTGGAGAAAACGAAGAAAATTTTCTATTATTCCCTTAGCTTGCAACAGAGATATAAATAAGATGCAAATTACTTCACAATTAACAAACATATGACATCAAAATTATTATTTAAGAAGGTACTTTAAAAGTTTTGGGTTTTTTTTTGCGTTAGCATGGTAGATACCAATTATTGGCGTTTTTAATTAAACAACATGAGCGCAAGAGAGATTTTAACTGCTTGCTACACAACATAAGATGCAATTAATAGTTGAATGTCTAAGGAAAAAAGAGCTTTGTATAAACAATCTGTACAAATAACTAAAGCAAAACCAAAGAGACTTGTAAGGTAGAAGTGACAAATGTTGAGATATAAACAAAGGAAAATACATCAAGTGAAGCAAAGCATTACATCCACTATGTAAAACATTACATCTTTTTATCACTCATCTCATTCATCCCTGAATCTTCATTTGAGCTCTGCATTTCAGCAAGGTGATTCTCAGATTCTGTGTGGGTGTCTGGTACAGGGTAACTGGGTCCAGCACGAGTATCTGAAGTAGATGCTGCAGCTGATTCAGCAGTGCACTCTTCTCCCTGTATCTTAGCTAGCCTGTAACTAGTCAGCATCTCTTCCAGCAGGTGGCGGTAGTTCCCCCTATGATTAATTCTCATTTGCCTGAGCGCTTCCACCAATTTTCCCTGCGTTCCACTTTCCTCGGCTTCACCAGGGTCCTTTTTTTAAGATTCAAGACCCCAAAAAAATCAGCAGTTAAACTATTTATATTCTAAGGACATTTGAAAAGACATTTTTTTTCAGATTGAGAAAAACATCTGCTTTGCTCTGTTTGAATATAGAACACCTTATTAGCAGTATGTATCTTAGAACAATATCAACAATCCATGTTCACCTACTTTATGCAACACAATAACTTAAGAAGCTATACCTATAAAATACCATTTTAGTAATTTCAAGTTTTTGAGCCAGACAGTATCAATATAGTAGCTCCTTCCAATTAACTCTATGTTGATGCAAATTGTCTTGATGAATTTAAAACCGTTACTCACCACAACTTTGATCAGTTGTTAGTGAAAGACTTGAAAAACTTATGCTTCTTTAGCTATCGGGTTAGTATTTTTAAAATTTAACTTCTGCATAGTCAATAGCAACACAGTTCTATAAAAAACTTACTACAGAGAACAGATAATTCTACCACTAGCAGTTTACTTGAAGTATCACATCAGTATAAATGCTTAGTGTCATAGAAAATAAAATCCCTGAGATTTTTGCCTGCATGATACTGCCATAAACAGCTACCTAATCAGCACCAAGAGCAGTGGTGCCTGAGCATTTCACTAACATTTCACGGATGTTTGCATTGCCTAAAGATATGAACAAATAGAGCAGTTATCTAAAATCAAAACTAACAACTGACAGCTAATCTGAGTAACAATAGCTGATTAAAGAATGTTGGCTTTACAGAGGGATTTGTTCATTTGGGCTTGGTGGGGTTTTTGCGGATTTTTTTTCCCCCTCCAGTAGTTTCTTCATGGTTTCATTTTAGTTTTGTTTTGTTTTGTTTGTTTGTTGCTGTTTGTCTTTTATAAGCTTCTTCCTTCTAATTTTAACTTTCAAGTGCTACATGAATACTGCTGCTTTAAGGGAACAGTGTATTTTAAATTACCAACATCTGGCAAGTTACCAAGCTAGACAAATGGTACCTGTCTGAAAGGTGGGAGATTGGCAAAATCCAGTCTGTCTTGTTCTCATGCTGACCTAATTTTTAAAGTCAGCAAGCCCAAAAATTCCATGAACTGCAAGTATTGCAGTCACTCATTCGCCAGCTTAGTAGCAGTATTACAACAGCATCTTGGGTTCAGTAAGATTCTGGATGCTGCAATATTGCTGGAATAAAAGTCTTGAGACTGACTAGCAAAGTCCAAGCTAAAAGTGGGACAATTTTACCAGAAAAAATAATGTTACTGCATATAATACTATCTCTCTAAGTTTAGGTTTCTGTATAGATAGACATACTTCCACTGTGGCTTTCTCGTCTTAATTTGAGATGTTTTAACTCTCATGTAGTAGTCATTTCACTTTCAGACAGCTGTTTAAGAGCAGAGTAAGAAGCAAATTAAAGCAGGCAGTTTTCATCTAAGAAGTGGGACTTGAATTTGTCATGAGCACCACACATCAGTGAAAGGGCATCAAGATGAAGCTGCAGATGTATCCTGTTTCTTAAGTTTTGGAAAAAAATCCTATTCATCTTGTTAATATTTAATAAGGCAGCATAGCTAAGAAGCCTATTTGTTAAAGTTCAGAGAACACCTAAACTCCATACTTCCTACATACAAAACAGTACAAAACAACCACAACCAAAACCAACCAACCACTTAATTTAAGCATTTACAATTTGTGTACACAAGTTCTGCTCTGTTAAATCATGTGTGTAAGACAAGATTACTATGTATCAGGGACAAGATTAATAATATATAAGGAAGTAAGAATTTTGTCCATTAATATTTTTTTAATTATCTGTAGCAGCGCTTAATGATATATGACTTGGTTTAGCAAAGTACCAGTATAGTGTAAGTCAGAAAGAAACCTGACTGGTTTCAAGCACTACATCCAAATGCATCAGCTTTGTACAAATGCCAATGAAACTATCAACATAGCCACTGCAATATTAACACTGTTGCTTGCATTCAAATATACATATACGTCTAAGTAGTCTAACATAACTGTGGCCTCTTAGGCTTAGGAACACAAAAATAGTCAAAGCAGTAAGGTCATCAGGGAAACACTAACATTTTAACGTGTTAATGAGAACAAGGACTCAATGGTACCAATTATCTCACTACAGAGAAGTCTCTTTAAATTTCCTTTAAAGATCTGAATGCACCAAGGCACAACACATATTTCTATGATTTCACTCTTACTTGTAAAGGCACAAGCCATCAAATTTATAGCAGAAGTTCCTTTGCTCAAACACTGGCAAAGTTGTTCTTGGTGAACCCAATGCAGAGCTCTCCCCTGACTGGATTTATGAGATGACTGATGAGATGACTAAAAGAAAGAAAACTTACAATTGCTATATTCTGAAGCCGTACTAACAATCTGTCAATACTGCTGTAGTAAGGATTCTTTCACTTTACACAACTATTCCTTATTCATAAAATGCATGTGAAAAATTTTAAGAAGTTACCATCACTAGCTTTGATGACAAAAAAATTTCACACACAACACTAATTGAAGTCTTTACAGTGCTGAATAAGAAGTGATTCTAATCTAGGAAATGATACCACCTTTGTATTAATTTATATACTAAGAAATTATTTACAAAGGTATAATGATCCAGTTCACAGTAACTCAGGCTAACTAGTTTAAGTTAATTATAAACAGTAGAAGTCTGAATTGCAAAAGTTACTCTGGTTGGTTTGAGTGGTTTTGTGGGCTTTTGTGTTTTGTTTTTGTTTTTAATTTTTACTCATGTGCATTAGTATTTTAGTAATAAATTAGTAAAGTAAAAAAAAAAAGTGTAGAACCATCAGATGAAGATGACTGCACAGGCAGACTTTCCAATCAGTACCAGCAGTACTCTGCACCACTTCCAAGCTCTGACAGACATGTGTACACTTAACTACATACAAGGAAAGATTTCCACATGCAAGTCCATGCACCTTTGTGGCCTGAAGACTCAGCATTTATCTGCAGTTCATGATTCTCCATATGAAAATCTGCTCTGGCTTCATCCTAGTTTAAAGAGAGCTACATTTTGGTCTCACTTGGAAATGTCATCCTTGGGATGTACTGTATGTTTCACAGAACCACTATGGTTGGAAAAGATCCAACTCGACCAGAGCCCCTACTCTGCCATATCCTTCAGTACCTTCCTATCTCTGCTTCCTGTTTAAACGTGAGACATGTAGCAACAGTCTCTCATGTTGAGCAACTAAACAGTTTCCTTCTCCTTTACCCTCTCCATACATTAGAGTATTTAGTTCAAAAGACTGATATCACCATGTATATACCTGCAACTAAACAGAATTAGCAAGGAAGCCCTGTTCTCATCACCTCAGAGATGTGGCCCACTAAACTAATCCACTTCAAGGATAGTAAGATAGCAATTCCTACTTGAAGAGAAAGTGCAAACAGGAATTGCATCCTTCACCCAGTGGCATGTTCTCTTCTCAAACTGCTCTGAGTGATAATCACTTAGGATGAAAATAAAAAAGGTATTGAATAACAAATGGCATTTACCTTAGCACAAGATCAAATTAAAGTTTAGTCTAGTGTACTGAAAACACATCACCCACATAATTATTAAGATTTGCTCTAAATACAAGCAGAAAGGAAAACTGACTAAGTAAACTGAAATGTACTGCTCACATTTCATATTCAAGACAACAGATTAGAAGGACCCAAAGTAACTACCCAGGGCAATAAAGGCCAAAGCTATTAACGGTACTAAGGGTTATTTAAGTAATTTGCATATTTAGTTAGCTCATTCAGTTAAGCTATAACGAAGATGTACAAAAATTTCCTGTAAGTAGCCAATATATGAAGAATGCTATACTGTATGTCAGAATTCTTAGTTTGTATGGCTATCGCAAAGTAAATTCATACTTAGAAAAGATGCATATAAATGCAACTATGGCGTATGATATTTCTAGAAAGTGACCAGTAGACAAACAAAGTTTTTATTCTTAGGAAAACCAGACCAACGTATAAAAACCCATAGTCTCATCTTCAAATAAACCCTTCCAGTAACTTTACCCAAAACAAAGTTATGGCTAAATATGAAAAGCAGTAGCAGGCTGATACAGGTCAGTGTCATGAATTACTGACAAGGCTGAAAAGATGAAAACTGTTCAGCTTGTTTTGGGGCGCTGTTGCACAATTTGCTGAAAATTAAACTGAAAATGCATGCTCTTAAACTTTTTTTAAAAATGAACAAATCCTAAAAAGTAAGAGATGTCTGCTCTATTTATACTCTTAACAGAATAGTTGCCCCTTCTCTCTACAAGCTATCTAGCTTAAGAGACTACACAAACTATAGGGCAGGCAACAGAGATGACAGTGGAAAAACATACTATTTGTGATGAGACTACATTTACCATCTCAAAGTGAACAACTGATCATTTGAAAGTAGTTAAAAGTTGTCATGTCTCCAACACCATGCACTATAATGGCTATTCAACTGAGGTATCTGCAGTAATCTCAGAAGACAAAAAAAATTACTAAAAGAATAATGGTACCTTCACAGACCAGTTAAAATAGACTGTACAGGAAATGCAGGTAACAAGCAGTGATGTTATTCAACAGTCCTTCAATTTTCCAAGTATTTTCTTAAAACAAATTTAACCACAACTGATATGAACATCAGTTACTATTCTTTATACATATATTAAGGAATCACCTAGTAATCTGGTTTGAAGTTACAGTAAACCACAATTCAACATACTATTCAAAATTCAACTTATTAAGAACTGAGCAGAAGAACATAAGCTGCTTTAAAAATTAAAACTTAAGTAAACTTAGATCTCTTTGCACTTTCTTTCCTTTAACCACTGCACATGGGATATCTGAAGATAGCATACACTTAAAAAAATAATAGTTAATATTAGTGTCACTATTTTTCATTTTACCAAGGTGCTCCACACTTACAAAAGAGAGTAAGAAAAGTCTGTGTCCTTCTCTAGTAGATTTCTGGACTCTAGACACAATAGCTAGTTAAGGAGTGAATACGCTGACCATAATGTTTTACAATAATAACTTATAATTAAAATAAAAACTTTGCACTGTTGCCTCACAGGTTAAACTGAAAAATCAGTAATCAATTAAATGTTTAAAAAGCTGAAAAAGTATTTCAGAACTGAGTGTCATTTTACCGTCTTTCAGGATACAGCTCTGTATTTGATCCATCTGAAAAAGGTCAAAATGAACTCTCTGCTACAATACATATTTTGTGTTCACAACATGGTATTGGCAATGATGTACACTTCTGCTTATTGTACAGCACTTAGATATTCTCAAAAACAAAAAGGTGTAGCAAAAAGACTGGGAACTTACCCCCTCATTCTCTCTCTGTGGATTCAGCCTACTATACACAGCTTCAATAATATTACGCCTAAAAAGAGAAGTTTAAAAGCATTAAGTATAAGAACTTAAAAAGTTTGAGCACAGCAATACCTTCAAAGCATTTAAGATATTTTCCCTTTAACTTGCCTGTTCAAAAGTTGAAGTCTGCTCTCAGTGTTGATACTTCACTTTCAATATGATGTTTAAGGATTTAACAGCAAGTCAGAATTTGTAAAGACTTAGAAGCAAAGCAAAAACATTTTCTTACCTTATCCTCTGCATTGTCTACATATTTAGAAGTCACAACTACATAGCTGAGTTTTGGCAAGAGCAACATTTAAGCTATTTTGCTTATTATCACAAGAGTCTTAAAATTTGTCGGTTTTCTTGCCCTTTTTCTGGATATGAAACTTGAAGACATTTCCATTTCACCCCATTTTTATTACATATGCACGTTACTACTTACATACTTTGAACTGCAATGCCCAGAGTATATGACCTCTAAGAAATTGTTGACTACTGTCTATTCACACTGTAGAAGTTTAAACTCAAATGCCACTAGCTAGACAACCTCTCTGGCAGTGCCATAAGGCCACACCTTCACAGACAAGACAAAATAAGCACGAAAAGCATCTCAAAATATAAACCCTCAAGTATAAACAGACTTCTGAGAGGAAAATGCTATGCCTTGACATCTTCAAATCATACTAATAACTGGGAAATGTTCAGACAAGTATAATAAATATTGTAGTTATTGACAGCTTAAAGAAGAAAGAACTGCTACATGAACTAAAGCTCTCAAGTTTTGAAGTGGTCACAATTGTGTCTTGTAGACCATGGACAAGCACTACTGTGCTGGTTTGAACTAATTGAAGGATCTGAGTAAGAAAATTAGAGTATAAGCTGAAAGAGGAAAACAGCTGATGCTACTTCCCTCAGAGCCCTACAGAGAAAGAAAAAAAAATGTTTTAGGAGTTGTAACCCAAATATAGATAAGTCAGAGTGATTCAGGCATCTCGGCTGCTGCTGCTTCTCTTGCATGGTTCCTTTGTCTCTGCCTTTGTAACTAATTCTCAATAATTCTACTAACTTCATTCTACTGCTAATCCCCCATGCCGATCTACCTCTGCCTATCTGCTGCATCAACAGATGGTGAGATAAGACTGAGGAACAGGGGAAAGGTGGTAGGGGTGGTTGGAAAAACCCCTCTTAGGGATTTTGATCTCTGAGAGGGGAGTGGTGTTTCTGTATTACCTTTTCACTGTATATATCTGGAAATATCTGCTTGTATATTGTGCACAGCTGTAAATATAAAGCTTCATTTACCAACTTTCATCCATCTGAGTCCTAGCCGGGGTTACATCAAAAGGTGGGGTGGCAGGTAATTGCTAAACCACCACATATTTTTAATTGGCACCCAACGTGGGGCTTGAGGTTTAATTAAATTTGATTGTTAATTAATTCAGGAAGTTAAAATGAAGCTGACCTGGCTGTTGTATTCAATTATTCCTTCTGTGACTATGTGGTTTTTGCATAGATGGCTTGTGGCTAAAATTGGTATTTTTCTCTGGGAATTAGCTTGGAAAAAGTTTAAGAAGATGGTCTGGGATTATGGAGACTATTGTTTAGGTTATATGGCGTTAAATATAACTGCAATAGCTTCAAATGCTGTTTTTGATGCTTTTAATAAATCAGAAAATATTAGCAATACAATGAGCTATTCTACAACACTCATGAGAGTTATTCTGCCAAAAAGCAGCATGCCTGACCCTTGTGAAAATTTATATTCAAAGACTACAGAGATACATTTAACCTGTATCATGTTATGATTAATAAGAATTAATCATAATTTTATTATTAATTTTTCTCCTGAGCCTGAAAAAGTTGGCTGTCACTTTAAAAAAGCAGATAGATCGTGCCAGGAAATGAAAACAAAGAAATACCTCAGTCCAAACAGTGTCAGAGTCTGGCTCTATGCCCGAACAATGTTTACAAAACTGTCCCAAAATTGTTTATGTAAATAACGCAGTGTCCCAAAAAAAAAGATAAGTCCGAAGGCTCTTTTTCTAATGGTAGCTCAGTTCCTCAGACAGCAATTTGTGATCCTAACACAAAAGGCGATGCTAATTCTAATATGCCAACAGCTCAGGTTCCCCAAAATTCAGACCAACCACAAGCTCCATCTTCTGTTAAACTGCCCCATGCCAAAATGAAAGCTAAAATTGGGTCAAAACATGGATCAGAAGAGAATCTAGGAAGAGGAACAGGTACCTCTGAAGTGCAGGAGGAAGAAGAAGAGGAGAAGCTTAGTCTTAAAGATCTGACTGGTTTGCTTAGGTCTAAATATGAGGACAATGTAAGATTAGTTAACAGGTCAGAGGATGGCTCTCTGGAGATTAGGAATGCTATTAGAAGAGTTTTGTTTCGCCAGGTACCAACAGGCCAGCAGGAAGAGGAGGAGAAGGATGACATCCAAGGCTCTAATGATCCCCTCAGAGAGGTCAGGGAAGTTAGAAAGGAATATTCAAGGGAATCAGGAGAGGCAATCCTAAGCTGGCTGGTGAGATGCCATACTGTTGGGTGCAAATGCTCTACAGGTAGGAGACAAGTCTGCAAAGCAGCTAGGCCCACTTGCAAAGGAGAGTGGAGTGGACAAACACCTGGCAAACACAAATCTTGGTGTGGTTAGCTTGCAGACATGTCTTCCGCTGGCTGTAGGTATGAGATACACCTCCCGAGATGACTTGCCATGGGTAACTAGGAAGTGGAACACAGTTGAGCAGGGAATTAAGCTTCTGAAGGAGTTTGCTGTGAAAGAAGTGCTTTGTGTAGATCATGCCATATGTGAGCCTGATAACACTCCTCTTGGCATAGGTCTCATGAAGAAAATTATTAAACTTGCTCCTTCATCCTATGCTAACAACTTGGCTAGCAAGTTTCTATCAAAGGGTAATAATGGAAGGCTCACTGTTGGTGAGTTCACTGACCAATTGAGACAGATAGAGGACACCTTGTCGCATTCTACTATAGCCTCTGCCATAAAGACTTTGGGTACAGAGCTAAAGGATATGACTGCAGAGATTAAGGATGGCATTAAAGATAGCATGAAAGAACTGAAGGAGGAACTCAAACCCTCCATATCCAATCTGGCAAAGGATACCATTCCTTCATCATCTGAATGGGTGAGTGTTTCTGCTATCAGGAACAGACACCCACCTCCTACAAGTCAATACCAGCCCAGGAGACAAATTCCACCTAGACACCAGCAATCACATGCATCACTCTGGATAATCCTGCATGACCAATTTCATGAGAATATGAACAAATGGGACGGTCAACCTACTTCAGTCCTTTCAAAGAGAGTCAGGTAAATGCAGCGTGGCAGAAACAGAAGCAACAATGCCAGAAAAGCAGCTGTCACTTTTTCAGCTCCTTAAAGCAATTGCAATTATTCTAATAATTGTAATTCCTCTCACAACAAAAACAACCATTGTGTACACTATGCTGGTTTGAGCTAATTGGAGAATTTGAGTGAGAAATTAGACTACTGGCTGAGAGAGGAAAACACCATATGTCACTTCACCAGAGCTTTACTGAGAAAAAAATTGGTTTTAAGCATTGTACCCAAAACATTAGATATCAGATGGTTTCAGACTGCTCTGGCTGCAGCTGCTTCTCTTGCATGGTCTCCTTTGTCTCTGCCCTGGTAGCTAATTCTCAGTAATTCTACTAACTACTTTCCTGCTACTAGTCCCCCTGGCCGATCTACCTCCACTTATCTTCAGCATCAACAGGTGATGAGATAAGATTGGAGAAGGGGGAAAAGGTGATAGGGGTGGTTGGTTATCCCTCTTGGGGACTTTGGTCTCTGGGAGGGGTGTGGTGTTTCTGTATTACCTTTTCATTGCATATATCTGTAAATATCTGTTATATCTTGTAAATATTTGTTTGTATATCGTGCATTGCTGTAAATATAAAGCTTCATTTCCAGTGTTTCTGAGTCCTAGCTGGGGTTTACATCAAAAGGTGGGGGGGCAGGTAACTGCATAAACCACCACATACACTCTACATGCCATGTTCAGCATTAGGGGTGCCCATCCTCTAGCCAGG
>VWZI01011638.1:0-46181 GCA_013396835.1 Psilopogon haemacephalus
TCTGTGCCCCTGCCCCCTTGCGCTGCACGCTCTGTGCCCCTGCGCTGCACGCTCTGTGTCCCTGCGCCGTTGCGCTGCACGCTCTGTGCCCCTGCGCCCTTGCGGTGCACGCTCTGTGCCCTTGCGCTGCACGCTCTGTGCCCCTGCCCCCTTGCGCTGCACGCTCTGTGCCCCTGCGCCCTTGCGCTGCACGCTCTGTGCCCCTGCGCTGCACGCTCTGTGCCCCTGCGCCCCTGCGCTGCACGCTCTGTGCCCCTGCGCTGCACGCTCTGTGCCCCTGCGCNNTGCTGAAAGGAAGGACACGGAGAGGAAAATGATGGAGATGGAGATGAAAGAAAGAAGGTGGGGGGAAGGAAGGAGATGGAGAGGAAAGGAGGGAGAAGGGAGAGAAAGGACAAGAGAAAAGAAAGGAAGAGGAGAGGAGAGGAGCGGAGCCTGTAGTGTTTGCATTGAAACTGTTCATGGCCAACCCTCTGTCATTTCTGCTTGGAGCAGGAGCCAGACATCTTCACTGGCTCACTGTATTGGCTGGAGAAGAGCAAATCACACCTGTCTAAGAGGAAAAATATGAAGAAATAAAGAGGAAAATGAAGAAATAAAAAATGAAAATAAAAACAAATACAAATTTTATATATATATATACATACACACACACATATAGTGCATGAGGTCTTTCAGCAAGGTCTCCATGGGATGTGTTCCTCTGTGACCTGAGTTAGATTCTGTGGTCCTGCTCTTGATGATTTATGTGGGTCCCTTTCAACCCTTGGCATCCTGTGATCCTGTTGTGGAGTCTCCTCCACTGGAGAGCTTCCAGACCCACCTGGATGTGTTCAGGGTGCCCTGCTCTGGCAGGGGGCTGCACTGGGTGATCTGTGGCTGTCCCTTCCAGCCCCTGCCATGCTGCGGGCAGAGGTGGCCTCTGGGCTGAGCAGAGCCCTGCCAGGGCATGTGTGTGGGTACAGGCAGAGGCAGGGCTGGCAGGGGCTGGGTGCCCAAGGGAGCAGCCTGCTGTGCCCAGAGCTGCCTTGGTGCTGCAGAGCCCACATGCACCCTGGAACTGGGCTGCCAGGGAGGAAGAGCTGGGTGAGGAAGCCTTCTGCTGCCTGCACCCACCCAGGTGAACTCGAGGCTACAGCTGGGACCAGTGTGAGGGCTTGGGCAGGTGGTGGCATAGTTGGGTTCCTCACTGCCCATCTGGAGCTGTGCCCTGCAGGGCACAAGGCCTGGTTTGCAGATGGCCAACTACCAAATCTGCAGCCAAGATGGTCTTGGCTTGGCCAGGCCACCCACCCGTGGGCCACTTTCTGCTGTGTCTGAGGCTGCTGGTTTCTGGCTGGCTCTCCTGACCTGGCACTCCACTCCTCTGGCAGTGCCAGCAGATCTGAACCACAGGAGCTGCCACAGATCTGCCACAGACTTTCCAAAACCCAGGTAAGGAGCAGTCACCCACACAGCTGGGAAACTCCACCCATGCTTGCAGGAAGGTGCCCAGAGTGGTTGTGGAGTCTCCTGCTCTGGAGACTTTCCAAACCCACCTGGACATGTTCCTGTGTGCCCTGCCCTGGGTGCCCTTCCTCTGGACTGGATAATCTCTGGAGGTCCCTAAGGTTCTGTGATACTGTGAAGTTGCCCTCGAGGAAGGTTTAGGTTAGACATGAAGATTGCTTCGGTGTCAAACTCAGGTCTGAACTGAGGCTGTGGTGTCTCCTTTAGAGGCTTTCCAATGCCACCTGCACGTGGTGCTGTGTGGCCTGCTCTGGGTGACCCTGCTCTGGCAGGAGGCTTGAGCTAGAAGATCTCCAGAGGTCCCCTCCAGCCCCTACTACTCCCTGGCTCTGTGACCTGAGGAGCTGCAATCTGAGACCTGTTTAAAGAAGTTTCCAGCGAGCTGTGTCCAGAGGCTCTGTGGGGATGCCCTGGGAGAGGATCCCTTTGGCCCGGCTGCTCCCAGAGGATCAGAAGCCCAGCATTTGTGGGGCCAGGCTGTGATGTGCACTCCAGCAGGTTAATTTACACCTTTTGTTGGCCATGAGGATGATCAGAGGGCTGGAGAACCTCTACTATGGGGACAGGCTGGGAGAGTTGGGGAGAACCTCTGCTATGGGGACAGGCTGGGAGAGTTGGGGCTGTGCAGCCTGGAGAAGGCTCTGGAGATACCTCAGAGCAGCCTTGCAGGAGTTGAAGGGGCTGCAGGAGAGCTGGGGAGGGACTTTGAACAAGGGCTGGGAGTGCCAGGATGAGGGACAATGGTTTGAGCTGGGAGAGAGGAGACTGAGAATGGAGATGAGGAAGAAATTCTTGAGAGTGAGGGTGGGGAGACACTGGCACAGGTTCCCCAGGGAGGTAGTGGAGCACAGAAGTACAGACTATAATCTCTGATCACATTCTGTACTTCTGTGCTCCACAACCTCCCTGGAGGTGTTCAGGACCAGGCTGGATGAAGCTTTGAGCACCCCAGGAGGTGTTCCTGGGGGGCATGGCAGTGGCTTGGAGCTGGGTGATCTCTGAGGTCCTTTTCAACATAAACCCATCCTATGATTTATTGACAAACCCCTGGGACCTTCCCACGGACTCCTCAGCAGGCAGTGCCAATACTGTGCAGCACTGGCAGAGGACCCAGCAGGCAGTGCCATCTCTCTTGCAGCCTCTCACCTGTTTTCATCCTCCCCTTGCACACTCTGCAGCTGCCCCAGGCCAAGCAACACCTGCCCAAGCTACCCTCTGAAGGCAGCACAGCAACTGAGGAGGCTCAGGGCAGGCCTCATTGCTCTCTGCAGCTCCCTGAAGGGAGGTTGTGGCCAGGTGGGGTTGGGCTCTGCTGCCAGGCACCCAGGGACACAACAAGAGAACCCAGCCTCAAGCTGTGCCAGGGCAGGTTGAGGCTGGATGTTAAGAGGAAGTTCTTCCCAGAGAGAGTGATTGGCATTGGAATGGGCTGCCCAGGAAGGTGGTGGAGTCCCCATCCCTGGAGGTGTTTAAGAGGAGGCTGCATGAGGCACTTAGTGCCAGGAGTTAGTTAATGAGAAGGTGTTAGGTGATAGGTTGGACTGGATGATCCCAGAGGTCTTTTCCAGCGTGGTTAATTCTGGTTCAGAGCAGCAGCCCCCTCAGCAGGGACATCCCCTGCGGGGCTGGGGTTTGGCGTTTCCCAGGCAGCAGGGAAGCGAACATTGTGCTGAAAGCAGCCTCCGGGTGTGCTGTGCTGAGGATTCCCAGCTCTCCACGCAGGTTCGTCGGGAGAAGCAACCCAGCAGGAGAGTGTCCTGGGAGGAGAGGCTGGGCTCTGCCTTCCGTGGCACACCGAGCTGGGGTCTGCTGCAGGGGCTGCTTGTGCCCTCCCCACTGATTGCAGCGTGGGCACCTCCCAGACTGTTTCCAGTCATCAAACCGTAGAATCACAGAATCTGGCAGGTTGGAAGAGAGCTGCAAGCTCATCCAGCTCAACCTATCCCCCAGCCCTAAGTGCCCCGTCCAGGCTTTGCTTCAACACCTCCAGGGATGGGGACTCCAACAACTCCCTGGGCAGCCCATCCCAATGCCAATCACTCTCTCTGGGAACAACGTCCTCCTAACATCCAGCCTCAACCTGCCCTGCCACAGCTTCAGGCTGGGTCCCCTCCTTCTGTCCCTGGGTACCTGGCAGCAGAGCCCAACCCCACCTGGCTCCAACCTCCCTTCAGGTAGCTGCAGAGAGCAATGAGGTCTGCCCTGAGCCTCCTCCTCTCCAGGCTGCACACCCCCAGCTCCCTCAGCCTCTCCTCATAGGATGGAGCCAGACTCTTGTCAGTGATAGGACAAGAGGCAATGGGCACAAACCTGGCCATAGGAAGCTGGATCTAAAGAACTTCTGTGCTGTGAGGGTGGCAGAGCCCTGGATCAGGCTCCCTAGAGAGGCTGAGGAGTCTCCTCCTCTAGAGGCTTTCCAAACGCACCTGGTTGTGTTGCTGGGAGGTCCCTGCCATGCTGTGTCTCTGTGCTTTCTCCCTCACCATGGGAGCAGGCAGCCCAGCAGCCAGGCTCTGCCATAGTTGTAATTCCCTGTCAATAACCTTAATTTAAAAATATTAATGCTGGAAAAGCATCTCTGGAAAGTCTGATGCTGGGTGCCTGGGAGAAGAGCCCAATCCCACCTGGCTACAACCTCCCTTGTCTGAAGGGTGCTGAGAGCCCAGGGCTTTGCTGGGCTGCTCCTCAAGCCCTCAGCTGCTGCATTCTCAGGCCAGCAAAGCAGTGAGGTCAGCCTGGCAGCGGCAAGGTGCTGGTGGTGCCCTCTGCCCAATGTCAAGCCTGCCTCTGCTGCTGGGAGCAAACCCAGGACCAGGAGCTGCAGCTGCAGCACTGCTCAGTGGCAGCTGCTGGCCCCTGGGCTGCAGCGCAGCAGCTGCCGGGGAGAGGAAAAAAGCCTAAAATCAGGGCAAGCTGTGAGCAGGGAGGGAACTGCCGGGGCCAGCTTGGCTCTTCCTGCGGGAGATCAGCTGGAGGAACTGGGGAGGATGTGGCTGAGGAAGGTGCAAACAGAGTTTGGTGCTTCCTAGGGGCTTCTTTGGGTTTGTGTCTTTTGCAGATCCTTGATGGTTTATTTTGTCTCTCCTTTGGTGGTCTCTATTTTGTCTCTCCTTTGGTGGTTTCTATTTTGTCTCCCCTTTGGTGGTTCATAGTTTGTCTTTCTGGTTTGTTTTATGTTTTATTTGTGGTTTATTTCCTAGCCTCCTGGCGGTTTATGTTGTAGGTTTCTTAAGTGGTTTCTTTTGCAGGCTGTCAGTGGTTCATTTGTTGTTCTTTGTGGTTTATTTGGTCTCTTCTTTGTGGTTTATTTTTTAGCTTCTTGGTGGTTTATTTTGTAGCTTTTTGGGGAGTGCTTTTTTTGTCTTCTTGGAGTTTTTTGGGTTTTTTTCTTGGTTTTGGGGGGTTTTTTTGCTTCTTGGGGGTTTATCTCTTTTTTCTTTTGACTTCTTGGATGTTTGGGTTTTTTTGGTTTTGGGTTTTTTTTGGGGGGGGGCTTCTTGGAGGTTTATATATTTTGTTCTGTTTTGTTTCTTGGGGATTTCTCTCTTTCTTGGGGGCTTGTCTCCAGTTTTGGCTCCTTGGTGGTTTGATCTGTTTTGGTTTCTTTCTTTGTGTTTTGGCTTCTTGGGGGCTTGTCTCTCATTTTGGCTTCTTAAGGTCTTGATCTTTTAGTGCTTTTGGCTTCTTGGGAGCTTATTTGAACCTCCCTTCTGCTGGGGTCCCTCAAGCCCTCTTGGCCTGGGCTCAGCAGTGGGCACTGCTGCTGGGGCTGCCCATCACTGGGGCTGTGCAGCTCAGGCTGCTTTATCTGCAGGCTTGGGAACAAGCTGTTTCCAAACCTCTTGTTTGCTCTCCAATCCTTGTCTTCTGTCCAAGCTCCTTATCTGCAGGGAGGCCCTGGGTGCTGCCTCCTGTGGAAAGGGCTTCTGTGCAGGGTGCTGGGGCAGGGAAGCAGGGTGGGAGAGCAATGCCAATGCTAGTAACAAAGCAGCATTCTCTCCTCTGCTTTGCCCAGCAGATCCTACCCACAGCAGAGGCTGGCCGTGCCATTCTCACCCACCTCACCCCTGCCTGCTTCTGCCAGGCTCCTGTGGGCTCCCAGGGAACAGAATCTCTTATGGTACTATGGGGAGCTGAAATGAGGGGGAGGGGTTTGAGGCCAGGGTGGATGAGGCCTTGAGCAACATGGGCTGGTGAAGGTGTCCCTGTCCGTGGCAGGGGGTTGAAGTTAAGGTGATCTTTAAGATGCCTTCCAACCCAATCCATCCTGTGCACAGCCAACAGCTTGACAGATTGCATCAGGCTGGAAGGGACTCTCAATGCTCATCTTGGCCAACCCCCTGCAGTCACAGGGACACCTCCAGCCAGAGCAGGCTGCCCAGGGACACATCCAGCCTCACCTTGAATGTCTCCAGGGATGGGGCCTCAAGCACAGCCCTGGGCAGCCTGTGCCTGTGTCTCCCCACCCTCACTGTGCAGAGCTTCCTCTTGATCACAGGCTGACAGGATGTCAGGGGCTGGATGGGACCCAAAGAGCTCATCCAGTCCAACCCCCCTGCCACAGCAGGACCATCCAATCTAGCTCAGGGCACACAGCAACACATCCAGACAGGCCTGGAAAGCCTCCAGAGAAGGAGACTCCACAACCTCTCTGTGCAGCCTGTGCCAGTGCCCTGGGAGCCTTCCAGTCAAGAAGTTGCCCCTTGTGTTGAGCTGCAACCTCCTGTGCTGCAACTTCTATTCATTGCTCCTTGGCCTATTCCAGGGAGCAAGTGAGCAGAGTCTGTCTCCCCACTCCTGGCCCCCAGCCCTCAGATAGTTATAAACATTGATTAGATCCCCTCTCTGTCTTCTCTTTTCCAGACTAAACAGCCCCAGGTCCCTCAGCCTCTCCTCATCAGGCAGTGCTCCAGTCCCCTCAGCATCCTTGCAGCCCTCCCTTGGACTCTCTCCAGCAGGTCCCTGTCCCTCTTCAACTGGGGAGCCCCAAACTGAAGGCAGTGCTCAAGATGTCCAACCTCCACCTGCCCTGCTCCCATTCCAAACCACTGCCCTCACCTTTGGTATCCAAAGTGAGGAGGCTCTAGCTGTGAGCCATGGACCAGGAGCTGCCACAGCTCCCAGCCCTGGCAGGGCAGTTCCCAGAGGGTTGGCTGTGCTGTGGGCTCAGCTTGGTGACATGGAGACGTGCCCCATGAGCGTCCCCAGCACACAGAGCTCTGCTTCCTCCCCTTCTCTTTAATTAATCATGCTGCGAACACTCCCAGGGGTGGCTTGGACATTGCTGTGTCATTCAGGCTCACCTCTGCTGGCCCCTGGCTGATAACCTCTGCAGAGCTGCTGAGGTGCACCCAGGTGTCCTTTCGGGAGGGCACTTCTTTGCGTCAGGAGCCGGTCAGGGAACAGTGCAGCTGTGACTCAGTTTTGCCTTGTGCAGCAGGAGCAGCCTCCTGCCCTGTGGCCTTCTGTCGTGCTGAGCCCAGGAAGGAGGAGCTGGGCCAGGCAGGAGATGGCTCTCACCTAAACCCTGTCCCTCCTTTGTCCTTTCAGGTGGCTTCTGCTGGCCCCCAACCAGCGGCGGGGCTGGGACGCAGCCTGCAGCAGAGGCAGTTTCCCTCTGAGCAGCAGTGTCCTTTCTCCAGAACTCCTCTGCTTATGCTCCAGGCAGTTTGGGTCTCTTCAGCAGGCAGCTGGGCTGTGAAGGGCTCTGACAGCCACTGGGATGGCAGGCAAAGCACCTGGGCATGTGGAGTTCTCAGAGCTATAATCCAGGTAGGTCCCAGCTCCTACCTGCCGTAGCATCATCTGCTGCCATCCTCACCTCTGCCTCTGCTCCTCCTGCAGCCCCCCACAGCCTTCAGGGCTGAAGAGTGAGACAAAGCCTGGTGCCCACAGGCTGGCATTTCAGCTGGGGCAGACAGGCCAGACTCTGGCATCACCTTGCCCTCACTGGCACTCACAGCCTCCTTGCCCACCTCCTGCCACTGGCACGTTATGGTCCGTGTATGCCCTGCACACCCCCTGGCTGTGCAGAAGCAGGCATTGGCACAATGCTGCGGCTCTTGGCAGCAGTTGGCCACCCCAGCCTGCCCCCGGGGTTGGCTTGGTGGCCCTGGGCTTGGCATGGGGTCAGCTGATCCTTCTCACCTTGCACTCCCTGCTCTCTCCCTTGGTCCTCCCCGGTCAACCCAATGCCTGCAGAGCTGTGCCATGACAAGACAGCTTCATGTTCCTTCTCCAGGATCTTCCCTGGTGTCCCCTGCATGGCCAGGGGTGAGGAATTGTGACCCCAGCATTTCACCCTGCAGGGTGCACCAGGAGACAGACTGGCTTTTGTGCCATGGGGGTGAAGCTCTGAGCTTCCCCACGCTGCCTTTTTGTCATGGGGGGTGAAGCTCTGAGCTTCCCCACGCTGCCTTCATGCTGTGCTGTCCAAACCCACCCCCTAGCACTTCCCAGCCCTGCTGAGCCACCCCCCAGGTCTGTGTTTTCCTGTCCCTTGTCTCTCCTCAGCGTCCCCGTCGGAGGCATGACCCCAAAGGTGTGGTCAGAGCCAGAATGTTGAGGACCTTCCAGATCTGCCTCTGCTGCTGCTTCCTCTCAGGCATCCTGTACGAGATCTCGCTGCTCTCTGGCTGCTTCTTCTCCTACCTGCCTGTCCCCAAGCACCTGCTGAGGCCTGAGCAGGTGCTGAGCCTGGGCAGGAGCATCATCTTCCTGGAGACCAGCGAGCGCCTGGAGCCACCCCCACTGGTGTCCTGCTCCGTGGAGTCTGCTGCCAGGATCTACCAGGACAGGCCAATCATCCTCTTCATGAAGGGGCTGGCCAACCGCACGGCCCTGGGCACGGGCTCCAGCTACACAGCCTTCTCCCTCCTCTCCTCCATCAAGAATGTCTTCATTTTTCCTCTCCAGATGGAAACCATCTTCCAGGAGACTCCCTTGCTGCAGTGGTACAACCAGGTGAGGCTCACACGATGCCAGGGGTTGGAAGGCACCCAAAGAACTCCTTGAGTCCAACCACTGTGCCAGAGCAGGACCATCCAATCTAGCTCAGGGCACACAGGAACACACCCAGACAGGCCTTGAAGGGTTCCAGAGGAGACTCAACAGCCTCTCTGGGCAATCTGCTCCAGGGCTCCAGCAGCCTCACACCAGAGGAGCTTCTCCTCCTGCTGAGGTGGAATTTCCTGTGGCTGAGCTTGCATACATCACCTTGTCCTGTCACTGGGCATCACTGACCCCTGCAGATCCCTCCCAGCCCCTGCCATGACACAAGCTCACAGACCACAGATGTCAGGAGTTGGAAGGGACCCAAAGATCTCATCCAGTCCAACCCCCTGCCAGAGCAGGACCATCCACTCCAGCTCACAGCCAGGGGAGCAGGAACCTGGGGCAAGGGTCAGAGGTGAAGGGGAGAAAGGTCTGGAGTGGGCTTAGAACAGGGCTGCAGCTGGGGACATCTAGAGCCACAGAATGGCTCAGGTTGGAAGGGACCTCAGATCTCAGCTGCTGCCTAGGATAGGCCAAGGAGCAATGGATGGAAGCTGCAGCACAGGAGATTGCAGCTTAACACAAGGAGCAACTTCTTGACTGTAAGAGTCCCAGAGCGCTGGCACAGGCTGCCCAGAGAGGTTGTGGAATCTCCTTATCTGCAGCCTTTCCAGGCCTGTCTGGATGTGTTGCTGTGTGCCCTGAGCTAGATTGGATGGTCCTGCTGTGGCAGGTGGTTGGACTTGAGGAGCTCTTTGGGTCCCTTCCAACACCTAATGTCCTGTGAACAACTGTGACAGGATCCTTTTTGCTGTGTGCATGGCACACAGCAGCAGCATTTTCCCCTCTCTAGCTGGAGCAGCTCTTTTTAGTGGCCAGCACACATGGGTAGCAGTATCTTGGGTAGCTGTTTGGATGAAGCAGCCCCTCACAGCCCTGAGCAGCAGCAGCTGGTGGAGCAAGAGGTGCTGCCCCCCTTCATCTTGAGTGCCTGTGGCTGCTTGACAGAGCCCCACCAGATTAGCTGTGGGAAAGCTGTGAGATGAGAGTGTACAAAGCCAAGATGGGACCCTGTGAGCTCTGCCCTGCAGAGAAAGTCCTGCCAAGCAGCTTGGCTCGGGCCAGATTTGTTTGCCTCCATCCCTGTGCTGGGCAGGGACATTTAGAATCATAGAAGGGTTTAGACTGGAAGTGACCTCAAAGCTCAGCCAGTTCCAACCCCCCGGTGCCATAGGCAGGGACACCTCCCACTAGAACAGGTCGCTCAAGGCCTCATCAAAGCTGATCCTGAACACCTCCAGGAAGGTTGTGGAGTACAGAAGCACGGAATGGGATCAAAGATTAAAGATCACATTCTGTGCTCCACAACCTCTCTGGGCAACCTCTGCCAGTCTCTCCCCATCCTCACTCTCAACAATTTCTTCCTCCTCTCCACTCTCAGTCTACCCTCTCCCAGCTCAAAGCCATTGTCCCTCATCCTGGCACACCCAGCCCTTGTCCAAAGTCCCTCCCCAGCTCTCCTGTAGCCTGGCAGGCACTGGCAGGCTGCTCTCAGGTCTCCCTGGAGCCTTCTCTCCTCCAGGCTGCACAGCCCCAACTCTCCCAGCCTGTCCCCACGGGGGAGGTGCTCCAGCCCTTGTCCAGATTCCCTCCCCAGCTCTCCCTTCAGGTCCTGTTGGGCCACTCTAAGCTCTCCCCAGGGATCCTCCAGCAGAGCCCTGCCGGTGCCCTGTGCCCCTAGCTGGGTGCCTGTGGTCCCTTCTCTGCCAGCAGCGTCACTGCCTCAACCTTTTGCAACCCTGCCAGTGGAGCAAAGCTGGAGGTGGGGAGATTCAGACAGGGCTTGAGGAGGAAGTTCTGCACCATGAGAGTGGTGAGAGCCTGGCAGGGGTTGCCCAGGGAGGTGGTTGAGGCCCCATCCCTGGAGGTGTTTAAGGCCAGGCTGGATGAGGCTGTGGGCAGCCTGATCTAGGGTAGGGTATCCCTGGGCATGGCAGGGGGATGGAACTGGCTGATCCTTGTGGTCCCTTCCAACCCTGACTGATTCTATGGTTCCATGATTCTATGATAGGTGGTCCCGGAGCAGGAGAAGAACTGGGTGCACATCAGCTCTGATGCCAGCAGGCTGGCGCTCATCTGGAAGTACGGGGGCATCTACATGGACACGGATGTCATCTCCATCAGGCCCATCCCCGAGGGGAGCTTCCTGGCGGCGCAGAAGTCGCGCTTCTCCAGCAACGGCATCTTCGGCTTCCCTGCCCATCACAAGTTCCTCTGGGACTGCATGGAGAACTTTGTCCTCAAGTACAATGGCAACATCTGGGGCAACCAGGGCCCCTTCTTGATGACCAGGATGCTGAAAGCCATCTGCAACCTGACGGACTTCAGAGGCACTGAGGACCACAGCTGCCATAATATCTCCTTCCTCAACCCCCAGCGCTTCTACCCCATCCCCTACCCAGCCTGGAGGAGGTACTACAAGGTGTGGGACCCCAGCCCCACTTTCAACCACTCCTATGCCCTGCACTTGTGGAACTTCATGAACCACAACCGCAAAGCTGTGGTGGCAGGCAGCAACACGCTGGCTGAGCAGCTCTACCAAGCCTACTGCCCCACCACCTACCAGGACCTCGTCCAAAACACCCAGCTGAGGGCCTTCACGCACCCCCAGGATGCTGCATGACCTGGTGGAAGGATCCTTCTAGCCCTCCTCCTTCCTGGTGCCCCAGGCACAGCTCCCACTGCTGTCAGCAGCTGGGTCTGGAGGAGAAAGACCTTCCCAGAGCCACTCTCCCTGCTCACTTGGGGTGCTATGGAGTGTGTGCAGGGGGACAGTGGTGGTGAACTGTGGGATCTAGTCTTCAGGGACACTGAGGACACCTTTGCATCAGCTCTGTTTTAGAGATGCTCATGAACCAAACTCTCCCCAAGCAGCTGAGCTCACAGGGCTCATTCTTGAAGCTTCTCCAAGGGAGAAGGGGCTGAGGAGATGCTTTGCCTCCTGGGAGCAATTTGTGCTCAGGGGTGGAGGGGCAATTTCTGCTCTGGACCTCTTGGCCCTGTCAGCAGTCAGTCATGCCAGGAGTGATGGCATGGGGCAAGTGTAGTGCAGCTGGAGGCTGGGAGCCACTAAATGCTGAGGGAGGGCAGCCCCATCCCCTGCCCCTGGCTGCTGTGGATGGGGAAGTCTCATCCAGCTCACACCCTACGTTTTTGAGAGGGAGAAAATAAAATGGTCCAACTGGCACTACTCATTTAAGCTTCCTTTGCCCTGCAGACCACCACCCCCCACCCCAGCCCCTTCTGCCTGGGGCTGTGCTCCTGCACCCTCAGCTGGGCATCTTGTCCTTGCCTTCCTCTGAGGTCAGTTCTGCTTGGATGTCCCTCCTGGACATGCTGAGGTGCTGAGAATAGCAATAGTCCTTCAGGGCTTCCAGATGCCTCTGCCATCAGTGGGGCTCATCAGCCCTGGAGAGGAGGAGCAGTTGTGCAGAGCTCTGCACTGAACCCCAACTGAGCACTCAGTGCCTTTGTGTCTTCTTAGAACCATCAAATTGTCCCCCTTAGCTTTTTTTGGGGCCCTAAATTCAGCCTCCCAAATGCTGGAACCATTAAGGTGGGAGAAGAGCTCTAAAATCAACCCCAAGCAGCACCCCAGCCCCACCATGGCCACTGTGCCCCCACCATGGCCACTGTGCCACGGCTCCAAGTGCCATGGCCACACCTTTCTCGCACACCTCCAGGCACAGGGACTCCACCACCTCCCGGGCAGCCTGTGCCAACCCCAATCAGCTTTTTTCTAACTAGGAATCATAGAATGGTTTTGGTTGGAAGGGACCTCAAAGCTCAGCCAGTTCCAACTCCCCCTGCCATGAGCAGGGACACCTCCCACTGCAAAAGGTCACTCAAGGCCTCATCCAGCCTGGTCGTGAACACCTCCAGGAAGGTTGTGGAGCACAAAATAAGATTTTTGACCACATTCTGTGCTTCTGTGCTCCACAACCTCGCTGGGCAACCTGTGCCAGTCTCTCCCCACCCTCACTTCTTCCTAACATTCAGTTTTAATCTCCCCTCTGCCAGTTTAACCCCATTCCTCCTCCTCGTCCTGTCATTACCAGACCTTGTCAATAGTCCCTCCCCAGCCCTCCTGAAGCCCCCTTCAGATCCTGCAAGGCCACTCCAAGGTCTTCTGGAAGCCTTCTCTTCTCCAGGCTGCAGAGCCCCCAACTCTCTCAGCCTGTTCTCACAATAGAGCTGCTGCAGCCCTCTGAGCATCTTTTGTGGGAGGCTGCAAGGCTCTCCCTCCTCGTGTCCTACCAGGCACACAGGGTGATGGTGAGGTGGGTACAGGGCTGCCAGGCTCAGCCAGACTTTGGATCTTCAAACTAAGAGCCAAGTGAAGACACTTTGGATGGGGCCTTAGCACCATGGACTCATGCCAGCTGAGAATGCCCTTTAGGACAACGAAGCCCAATCCTTCTCAATCTCTACCAAAGGCTGCTGCTATGCCATGTCCCTCAGCATCCCTCGTTTGCCAAGGTAATGCCAAACCACCCAAGCTCCCAGGGAGCAGCCCAGCCCCCAGTGCTCTGCAGGGCTGTCTGAAGTGGGCAGCAGCAAGGTGGGGACAGGCTGGTTCCCGTGGAATGTTTGCCACCTGCACAATGCTATCTTCGGCAAACAGCAGCTCCTGAGCCTGCTCCCAGGGCGCTGCAGCTCCACACTGCTGCCAGAGAAAGGCCTCTGCAGGCAGCAGCTGTTTGGGTGGAGCCCAGCTCCACCAACCCAAGAGCCGCTGAAGGCAGGTGAGAGGCACCAGCATGGGCAGGGAGTGACAGAACCACTTCAACTAAAGTCCTTTCAGATCACAGCAGCCCTTTTAGCTCATCCAGTCCAGCCATCACCTAATTCTGCCCAGGCTGGGGCTGAGCCATGGCAGCTCTGCAGCTTTCAAATGCCTTCAGGGATGGGCATTTAGCCACCTCCCTGGACAGCCTGGACCAGGCTTGGAGAACCCTTTCAGGAAAGAATTTACTTCTATTGTCCAACCTAAACCTCTTCTGGGGCAGCTTGAGGCCATTTTCTCTTGTCCTGTCACTTGTTCCTTGGGAGCAGAGCCCAACCCTTACCTGGCTGCAGCCTCTTCTCCGGGAGCTGTACAGAACAATGAGGTCTCATTCAGCTCCTCCTCCCTAGCCCCTTCTCCACGTTTGTTGTCCTTCCCTGGACCTGCTCCAGCTCCTCAATGTCCTTCTGGGGCTGAATGGCCCAGAACTGAACCCAGCTCTGGAGCTGTGGCCTCCCCAGTGCCCAGGGGTACAATCCTTGCCCTGCTCCTGCTGGAGGCCACCAGTCACTTTCTCTGGGGCTGGTACCCTCCAAGAGCAGAAGGGTCCCAGCAGCGCCCTCCTCAGTGCAGAGCTGCACTATTCCCAACCCCCCAGTTTTAGTCCGGACAGACAGAAGGCCACGGTGGATGGGAAGCAGAGGCTGCTGGAAGCCCTGTGGAGAATCTCAGACCTCCTGAAGCAGTTTTGTCTCAGCCTGGAGAAAACAAGAGAAGCTGGAGAGCATGGGGGGAGGGGTGGGGGTGTCATAAATCCATCCTTGCAGTGCCAGTATCTGCAATGCCTGTCCTCAGGGCTGTAGGAATTAATTGTTTTTATTCTGGGGGTGGGGAGAAACCAAAGCCCTGACAGCCAACCTCAGCTGGAGCAGCCACACCTTGAGACGCAATGGGGAAGGTGGAAGCTGCCATCTCCAGGCTGCTCTTTAATATCTGTCCAGCAAATCTTTCTCATGAGCAGCATTTCACAGGCTCCAGAGCTACTTCTCCTCTAGGGCAGGAGCCGGGGGGGGTCCTCAAGTGTACTCCAGAGGAACACAGTCAGCAGGAGGGTCAGCATCAGCTCTTGGCTTTGCCCTTCTTGGCAGGGAGCCTCCCAGTGGCCTCTAGGTGTTTGTTGATGATTTCCTCCTGCACACTGGGGGAGCAGGGCTGGTATTTGCAGTACTCCATCGTGTACTCACCCTTCCCCTGGGCAGCAGGAGAAACAACAGTCAGAGAATCCCCCCCAAGCCTTCAGCTCTTGCTGAGCATTGCTCAGGTGCTCTGGGGCTCAGATGCTCTGGGGCTGCTCTTCTCCAGGCTGAAGTCACTGCCAGTCTTAGCCCACTGAGTGCAGCAGAAGCAGCAGTGAGTGACTGCTGCTCTCATAACAAGGGTTGGCTGAGTAGAGGCTCTCTGCAGCTGGCACTGACATCTGCCAGTTGAACCACTGCTACAGAAGAGCACCCACAGCAGCTTGCCCAGCAGCACAATGCCCAGGGCGGGTAGGTTGGAAGCTCTCCAGAGGAGACTCCACAACTTTCCTGAGGGTACTCACCTCTGTGCAAGACCTCAGCTCATTGGCATATCCAAACATGTCATTGAGTGGCACCTGAAATCCAAGCAGAGTCAGAGTAAGGGGTCTGCCATCAAGTTTGGGTTTGGGCTGGAAGGGACTTTTGAAGGTCATCAAGTCCAATCTCCCCCAAACAATCCCCAGTGATCTGCCAATTAATCTCCATGTCATAGAATGACAAAATCATTTAGGTTGGAAAAGAGCTCCAAGATCACCAAGTCCAACGCCTAACCTAGCACAACCAAGTCCATCACTAACCCATGGACCTCAGCACTACATCTCCACTGCTCTGAAACCCCTGCAGGCATGGGGACTCCACCACCTCCTTGGGCAGCTTGGGCCAGGCCTTAACATCCTTTCTGTGGAAGAAATTGTTCTTCGTGTCCAATCTAACCCTACACTGGAGCAACCTGAGGCTGTTCCCTTTTGTGCTGTTAGCAAGTTTCCATTACCCAGCACCTCCAGGGCTTTTCCCTCAGCACTGCTCTCTGTCCATTCTCCACCCTGCTTGGCTTTGTGCTTGGGATCAGAGGATCACACGGTGTTAGGAGTTGGAAGGGAATCAAAGAGATCGAGTCCAACTACCCTTGCCAGAGCAGGCTTGCCCTGGCCCAGCTGCAGGACCTTGCATTTGGCTTTGCTGAGCTGCATGAAGCTGGTACTGGCCCAACTCTCAATCTGCCCTACCCCAGACACTGACTTGATGTGACCTAACATGGGAGCAATACATGTCCAGAGGGGACCTGAAAGAAGGCAGCCGGAGGCCAAGTCTCTCTCTGGAAGCAGTGCAGGAGCAGCTGACAAACACCTCCCCCTCATTGCTCCCTTTCTCTCTCACTGACAGGCAGCACCCCCAGACCACTCGCAGAACCTGAGGCTCTGCCTCACATCTGCTTTAGGGTGGCAGTGGAAAAAAAGACTATGGGAGAGGAAGGGCAGGGCAGGGGCAGCAAAGTGGGAGCCTGACCTCAGCGTAGAGAGTGAAGTAGTCTCCGCTGCCGTCCTGCCCGGTGATGACTCCGTGCCGCCGGTTGACTCCCGCGATCACCGTGCCCTGGAACTCGATGGGAGCCATCACCTCCACCGCCATCACGGGCTCCAGGATGCGCACAGCCGCGTTCTCCATGGCTGCACCACACACACTGCGCTGCAGCAGCACCGCACTGCCCGTCCACTGCACCCCGCACTGCCAGCCCACTGCACCCCGCGCTGCTCGCCTGCTGCACCCTGCACTGCCTGCCCACTGCACCCCGCATTGCCCACCTGTTGCATCCCGCACTGCCAGCCCGCTGCACCCCGCACTGCCTGCCCACTGCACTCTGCATTGCCCACCTGTTGCACCCCGCACTGCCTGCCCGCTGCACCCCGCATTGCCCACCTGTTGCATCCCCCACTGCCAGCCCGCTGCACCCCGCACTGCCTGCCCACTGCACTCTGCACTGCCTGCCTGCTGCAGCCCCTCAGCCCCCGACCGCTGTACCTGGTACTGCCAGCCTGATGCACCCCGCACTGCCTGTCTGCTGCAGCCCCGCACTGCCCACCCACTGCACCTCGCACTGCCAGCCTGCTGCAGGTCCTGGGCATGCAGAGGAAGGAGCCCCAGCTCCTCTGCCTTCCACTCCCCACATCAGGAGTTAACATCTTTCCTCCAGACCCAGGCAGGGCAGAAGCTGTTGGCACTCCTGTTCCAGGCAAACTGGATTCCCTTCACACACTTGGAGCAGCCCTGGGACTCCCCTCAACATTCCCATAAATCATCCCTCACAAATATTTGCCTTTGTTGTGCTCTGCACAGCCAGGCAAACTTTAAATGGATGTGGATACACAGAATTAAATGGAATTATGGAATTAAATGGACAAAGGGAATTAAACACACATGGAATTAAATGGACACATGGATACGTGGAGCTAAATGGACACCTGAATTTAAATTGGTGCATGGACTTAAATGGCCAAGTGGATTTAAATGGATACATGGACACATGGATTTAAATGGGTACATGGACTCAAATGGATAGCTGGATATATGGATTTGTGGATTTAAAAGGCTACATGGATACAGCAACCAGCAAACAAATGGAAGCCACAGAATGCTAGCACCACAGCATGGAGGGGTTAGAAGGGGCCTCTGGAGATCAGCCAGTCCTACTCCACCCTGCTAAAGCAGGGCATCCACAGCAGCTTGCCCAGTGGCACAATGCCCAGGGGTTGTTGGAAGCTCTCCACACAAGGACACTCCACAACCTCTCTGGGCAGCCTGCTCCAGACCTTCACCACCTTCACATCAAGCAAGTTTCTCCTCCTGCTCAGCTGGAACCTCCTGGGTTCCAGTTTGTGCCCATTGCCCCTTCTGCTGTTTCCTAGGTACCACTGAGCAGAGTCTGGCCCCAGCCTCTTGCCCCAGCCTTTAGCTCTTGCTGAACATTGCTCAGATGCCCTCCGGGGCTGCTCTTCTGCAGGCTCTCAGCCTTTGCTCCTCACAGAGGTGCTCCAGGCCCCCTCAGCATCTTCCCAGCCCTTTTTAGGTCATGCAGCTGATCTCCAGCAGTACCCAGGCCTAGGTGTTCCACCAGCTCCCTCGTACCTTGCTTTAGGGCTCCCTCTCCTGCCCTGATGAAGGCGATCTCATTGGAGTCCACCATGTGGTGAGCTCCATCGTTCAGGACGAAGCGCACGCCGGAGATCCTGTGCCCTGACAGCTGCCCTTTCTCACAGGCATCTCGGAACCCCTGGCAGGGAACAGCTCAGCCTTAGCACTTTGCAGACCAGAATTAAAGTGTTAACAAGCCTAGAAGAGAGTGGAAGCTTAAAACAAAAGAGTGAGCCTCAGTACTTATAGATCGACACAAAACCCTTCTGTACCTTCTCAACAGCAGGCACAAACTGCTTGGGAATGTTGGTGCCAATGGTTCTGTCTTCAAACTCCACCTTGGTGTAGTCCTCTTGATCCAAGGGCTCCAGGACACCGATGACTTTGCCATACTGCCCTGCTCCACCAGTCTGCTTCTTGTGTGTAAATTCAAACCTAAGAGCAACCAAATATCCCCCCCAACCAGTACACCAGGTCACTCAGGGCACCAACCACAGTTTTCCCAGGCAAAAAAAAAGTCCCACTCTTGCGTTTTGCTTTTGTTAAATGGCTTAGTGCCACTCAAGCAGCTCAGGGGATTTAAGACCCATAGAGGGAGCACCACAGCTCTTCATCTTGCAAGGAGGGAGCTGAGGGGATCAGGATGAGTTAAACCTCTCCATAAACCAACCACAAAACCAAACTGCTTCTGTCCGCAGCAAGCAGTACTGATGATAATCCCAGCACAGAGACACAGGATGGCTTGGGCTGGAAGGGACCTTAAAGAGCATCCAGTTCCAACCGCCTGCCATGGGCAGGGATACCTCCCCCAGCCCAGGCTGCTCAGGGCTCTGTATCTTTAGGCTTCTGGGGTTTGTTGACTGAACAAGAAGATTTTGGGGCTATTTTCTGCACACCCCTGCCCTTTCCACCCACACAGTCCACAAAAGGACACAAACTGGAACCCAGGAGGTTCTATCTGAGCAGGAGGAGAGCGTGTGAGGGTACTGGAGGCCTGGAGCAGACTGCCCAGAGAGGTCATGGAGTCTCCTTGTGTGCAGAGCTTCCAAAACCCCCAGGCATTGTGCTGCTGGGCAAGCTGCTGTGGGTGCCCTGCTTCCAAGGTGGAGCATTCATTTGTTGTTTTTTTTGGTTGGTTGGTTGGTTTTTTAAATCAGAAAAAAGCAAAACTCTTCTTTTTCTTGCCCTTTGCTTTGGCAGGGGGTTGGACTGGATGATCTCCAGAGGCCCCTTCCAACCCCACTGTGCCAGGAGGCTCTGCTGTGAAGTGCAGGCCACAAACAAGGGACAACCAAGAGGAAATTGTAGGAATATGAAACCTGAAAATACTTTTGCAGTGAAACCGGAGGGATCACAGAATGACAGAAGGGGTTGGGTTGGAAAGGACCTTAAAACCCACTTAGCCCAGCTCCCAGCTGTGGGCACCAGCAACTCCTACCAGAGCAGACTCCTTAATGCCACACCTGGGATCGCAGATGTCAGGGGCTGGAAAGGTCCCGAAGAGCTCCTCGAGTCCAACCCCCCTGCCACAGCAGGACCATCCAATCTAGCTCAGGGCACACAGCAACACATCCAGACAGGCCTGGAAAGGCTCCAGAGAAGGAGACTCCACAGCCTCTCTGGGCAGCCTGCGTCGGTGCTCTGGGACCCTTAAGGACGCTCCCCCTGGTGGTCACAAGGTGGAACTTCCACCCAATGTCCCTGCAGCGCAGGTGGCAGCCAGGGCAGGAGGAGCCGCCCCGCGCCCAGCCCCAGCCCATCTCCGCCTCGCTTCGCCCCGGACCCACTTTAGCCCAGTTCCGCTCCGCCCCGGTCCTAGCGCCAGCCCCAGCCCAGCCCTGCCCCGCTCCGCTGCTTCCTGGGGGAGGAGGAAGAAGGAAGCAGCTCGCTCAGGCCCATGGAGCTGTCTCCCAGCCACTTCCCGGCCAGCCGGGCGGCAGCGNGAGCGGCGGAGCACGGAGCAGCCTGCCCGGGGAGCGGCGGAGCCCGGGGCCGCCTGCCCGGGGAGCGGCGGAGCCCGGGACCGCCTGCCCCAGGAAGGCTCCGGGCTGAGAGCTGCCCGGTGGAAAAGGAGCTGTGGGTGCTGGGCCAGGGCGGCTGGGAATGAGCCAGGGTGTGCCCAGCTGGCAGCGCCCTGGCCTGCATCAGCAATGGTGCGGCCATGGAGCAGGGCAGGGATTGCCCCCGCTGGGCCGGGCACTGGGGAGGCTGCAGCTCAAATCCTGCCTTCAGTGCTGGGTCCTCTGAGGGGTTGGAGCAGGTCCGGGGAAGGGTCTGGGGAGGAGCAGCAGAGGGAGCTGGAGGTGTGCAGTGTGGAGCAGAGGAGGCTGAGGGCAGAGCTCATTGCTCTCTGCAGCTCCCCGAGAAGCTGCAGCCAGCTGGGGTTGGACTCTGCTCCCCAGTAACAATTGACAGGATGAGAGGCAATGGACTGAGGTTGCACCAGGGCAGGTTTAGGTTGGAAATCAGGAACAATTTCTTACCCCGAAGGGTGTCCAAGGCAGATATGGAGTCCCTGTCCCCGGAGGGGGTTTAGTGTGGTACTGAGGGCCATGGTTTGGTGGTGAGCTGGCAGTGCTGGGTTAGGGGTTGGACTTGAGTGATCTTGGAGGTCTCTTCCAACCAAAACAATTCTATGAGCCCTAAAGCCTGCTAGGACAGGGGGTGCAGCAAAACGAACCTGCCAGCAGCGTGGCTCACAGTAACTGGGTCTCAGCAATGATTCTCAGTATCTGCAGGGTGAGTGTCAGGAGGCTGGGGCCAGGCTCTGCTGGGTGGTGCCCAGTGCCAGGGCAATGGGTGCAAGCTGAGGCAGAGGAAGTTTCATTTAAATACGAGGAGGATTTTTTTTCCCTATGAGGGTGCCAGAAGCCTGGCACAGGCTGCCCATGGGGGTTGTGGAGTCTCCTTCTCTGGAGATAACCAAACCCTGCCTGGATGTGTTCCTGTATGACCTGCTCTGGGTGATGCTGCTCTGAAAGAGGGGTTGGACTGGCTGAGCTTTGGAGGTCCCTTCCAGCCCCTGACACTCTGTGATTCTTTCACAATGCACAGCAACTCAGCATCTCACACTCTCATGCTTTCCCTCTTCAGGACATAGCTGATGTTGGGCACAAGTACCACCTGGAACTGGTGTTAGAAGACGTCCTTGCCAAAGTGAGCTCAGGTTTGACTAATTCCTTCTGCAGCCACTACTGCTGTGCCTCAAAGAGCCACCCCTTGACTCTGCTGGTCCTGGCTGAGAGCAGCAGGCAGGCCAGCGAAGCCCTGCTTGATCAGCATGACTCAGATGATTCTGTGTCACAAATTGGTCCCCCAAAAGGCTCAGTTTTACCAAAAGGTACATATACCTCAGTTCTTACACCAGAAAATCCCAGAACACCTGCTCCCTGCCCCCATGCCACAACAAAAGGCTTGCAGAAAAGGACTTTCTGGTCAAACCAAAGTTAACTTGACCACCACAAACGCTGCCCTTTGTCCCTGCAGAGAGCAAACTGCCCTGAGGAGACAGTCACAGAAACAAATGAACTGTCCCTGTCCCCATCACAGCCTGTGAGCCAAACTCAAGAGGAAATAGCAGCTCCAGGAAGAAAAAAGAACATTGTGGAAGTGCAAATAGACTGTGAATAGGCCTGTCCTGAACCACTTATTCATCCACCTCATTAACTCTTAACAGGACACGACTGTTAATTGCACTGCTGAGGTTCTCTATCATCTGGGCAACCAAAAGAGAGCTCCAGATGTGCAGTTCACACTGGAAGGAGAGCTCAGGAACACAACTGAAGCAGACACTGTGTTCTACAATCGGATCAAGAGCCTGGATCAAGAGCTTGTGGCAGAAGACATACCAGGTACAAAGGAGAGGGGCGGTCAGAAGGAAGCTTTGGTAGACCACGGGCAGAAGCAATCTGAGCTCAACTGGTGGTGGTTCCATGGTCCTCCTGGGAGGCCTGCTCCCTGGAGATGTTCAGGGCAAGACTGGATGAGGCCTTGAGCATCCTGGGCTAGTGGGAGGTGTCCCTGCCCATGGTATGGGGTTAGAGCTGGATGAATTTTGAGGTTCCTTCCAACCCGTTCTATGACTCTCTGAGCATGGAGGATCAGGCCTTACCCTGAACCCCACCTGCTTCACTGTCCCTTTTTCTGAGGGCTCTCAATCACAAATTCACTTCTGCAATCCAGAACTGACACCTGACTTGCCTGTGACTGTCCTTAACAACCACCTGCTGCTGCCTCTCCCTTCAGCAGTGTTCCTGGGCACGGTGCAGACACCCTGACTGGAGCTCTAAGCTCTGCTACCACTCCAGCCTCTGCCTTCACCTTAGGGAATGTAGGTTAAGAAAAATTACAGGCTGGGGCTGATCTGTTGGAGCTGGGAGTCCTGGTGGGCAACAGTAAGGCCAGGAGCCAGTGATGCACCCTCAGGGTCAACAAGGCCATCCTGGGTGCATGAAGAAGAGTGTGGACGGCAGGGCAAGGGAGGTTCTCCTCCCCCTCTGCTCTGCCCTGCTGAGGCCACAGCTGACTGCTGGCTCCAGTTCTGGGCTCCCTGGTTCAACAAGGGCAGGGACTTGCTGGAGAGGGCACAGCAAAGAGCTGCAAAGCTGCTGAGGGGCCTGGAATAACTCTGTGAGGAGGAAAGGCTGAGAGAGTAGGGGCTGCATCAATGATCAATGCTGATCAATACTTAAAGGGTGGATGACAAGAGGATGGGACCAGGCTTTGTTCAGTGGTGCCTAGTGGCAGGGGCACAAACCAGAAGAGGAGGAGGAAGTTTTTTCATTTAAGGGTGGTGGAGCCCTGGAGCAGGCTGTTCAGAGAAGTGATTGAGTCTGCATCTCTGGAGACATTCCAAACTCACCTGGATGTGTTCTTGTGTGACCTTACCTAGGTGATCCTGCCTGGGCAGGGGGTTCACAGAATGCCAGGGGTTGGAAGGGACCCAAAGACTTCATTGAGTCCAACCCCCGTGCCAGAGCAGAACCATCTGATCTAGCTCAGGGCACACAGCAACACATCCAGACAGGTCTGGAAAGGCTCCAGACAAGGAGACTCCACAACCACTCTGGGCAGCCTGTGCCAGTGCTCTGGGACCCTTCCAGAGAAGAAGATCCCCCATGTGTTGAGTTGGAACCTCCTGTGCTGCATCTTACAGTTGGACTGGGCTGCAGCAAGAGCAGTGTGGGCAGCAGGTCAAGGGAGGGAATTCTGCCCCTTTGCTCTGCTCTCCTCACATCCCACCTGGAGCTGTGTGCAGTTCTGGAACCCCCAACACAAGAAGGACATGGAAGTGTTGGAACCAGTCCAGAGGAGGCCACCAAGATGCTCAGAGGGCCGCAGCAGCTCTGCTGCTGAGAGAGCTGGGGCTCTGCAGCTTGGAGAGGAGAAGGCTTCCAGGAAACCTTGGAATGCCCTTGCAGAATCTGAAGGGGGCCCACAGGAGGGCTGAGGAGGGACTATTGACAAGGTCTTGAAATGACAGCATGAGGGGTAATGGGTTTGAAGTGGCAGAGGGGAGATTGAAACTGGATGTTAGGAGGAAGTTCTTTGCAGTGAGGGTGGGGAGACACTGGCACAGGTTGCCCAGGGAGGTTGTGGAGCACAGAAGCACAGAATGGGATCAAAGAGGTGTTCAGGACCAGGCTGGATGAGGCCTTGAGTGACCTGTTCCAGTGGGAGGTGTCCCTGCCTATGGCAGAGGGTTTGGAACTGGCTGAGCTTTGAGGTCCCTTCCAACTTAAACCATTCTATGATTCTATCTCCAGAGGCCCCTTCCCAGCCCTCCTGTGGCTCTGTGCAAGCATGGTGGTGAGGCAGCAGCTCTTCCAAGGTGACAGGGAAGGAGCACAGGGGAGTGACTTGAGCACCTGCTGTGGAGTGATAAGGTTCTGATGGTGGCTGCAGCTCCAGGAGCTTCATGTCTGTTCCTTTTGTCTGCCAGACAGCCAGGGCAACGTGCCCCCAGCCCTGCAACCTGTGCACCTGCTGGCCTGGGTGGCCTCTGGCTACCTCATCTGGCAGAACTCCACTGAAAACACCAAGTTCCAGCTCGCCCAAGTCAAGCATGTCAAGCAAGTGGTAAGTGATGACAATGCCAGCAAGGAAAGGAGGCCTTTGGGAGCAAAGCAGCTGTGGCAGGAAGAACCTGGTCAGTCTGGAGAAGAGGAGGCTCCCAGGTGACCTTATTGTGGCATTCCAGTATCTGAAGGGAGCCTACAAGAAAGCTGGGGAGGGACTTTTTAGGCTATCAGATAGTGGCAGGACTAGGAGGAATGGAGCAAAGCTGAAGGTGGGCAGATTCAGACTGGATGTGAAGAGGAAGTTCTTCACTATGCGAGTGGTGAGAGCCTGGCAGGGGTTGCCCAGGGAGGTGTTTAAGGCCAGGCTGGATGAGGCTGTGGGCATGGCAGGGGGGATGGAACTGGCTGATCCTTGTGGTCCCTTCCAATCCTGCCTGATTCTATGATTCTTCAGCAAGAGACCTCAGCTGAGTATGAGCTACTCAGTCTGGTTTGTTTTTAAGGCAGTGTTTTGGTTTCATTCCACCTACCCTTTCCTTTTCTTGCTAACATGAGGAGCAGCCCCCCCAAGCTTATGATAAGCAAAGGGGAATTCAGGAAGGTGGCACCAGACAGGAGGGGAGCAGAATACTGAAGGATAAACCAGGCTCTGGCTCCTCTGATTTCTGGATGTGTTTGCCACTGAGCACAGGCAGTGCTTCCTGGGAAGTTCTGGGCAGGAAGGACAGGCAGAACCTGGTTCTGGGAGCATGGGTGGGTCCCTGAGGAGGAGGCTTCCTGAAGGCATTCATAGCTGCTGCAGGGCTGTGCTGCAGGGCACTGGTGTGGCCAGCAGCTCAGCAGGGATTGTGTCCCCGCCCCGGCCCACGCACTGGGGAGGCTGCAGCTCAAATCCTGAACTTGGTTTTGGGCCCTCACTTCAAGGAGGACATTGAGGGGCTGGAGCAGATCCAGAGGAGGGCAAAGAAGTTGAGTCTGGAGAAGAGGGCTGAGGAGGAGCAGCTGAGGGAGCTGGGGGTGTGCAGTGTAGAGAGGAGAAGGCTGAGGGCAGAGCTCATTGCTCTCTGCAGCTTCCTGAGAGGAGGCTGCAGCCAGGTGGGGTTGGGCTCTGCTCCCAACGAACAGGGCAAGAGGAAATGGCCTCAAGTTGCAGCAGAAGAGCTTCAGGCTGCACAGCAGTGGATCATGCAGGGATTTCCTCTGCTCACAAAAGGAAGAACTTCCTGAAAGGAGGCTGCAATGAGATAGGGTTGGGCTCTGCTCCCTGGCATTTGGTGACAGGACAAGAAGAAGTGGCTTCAAGTTGCAGCAGAAGAGATTTAGTTTGGGGATTAGAAGAAACTTCTTCTCTGAAAGGCTTCTCCAAGCCTGGCCCAGGCTGCCTATGGAAGTGTCTGAATGCCCATCCCTGGAGGGGTTTCAGAGAGGCAGAGCTGTGGTGCTGAGGGCTATGGCTGAGCCCCAGCCTGGGCAGAGCTGGATGCTACTCAAGGTCTTTTCCAACCAAAGTGATTCTGTGCTTTCAAGATGTTCACCCTCTCTTTAGCAAACCAGATGGACTGAAGGACAAGGCACTGAAGAAGTCTGTCCTTTTCTTGTGTTCTCTCCTTTCTCTGAAGAACAGACCCAGGAGAAGCATGCTCCAAAGGCCAGCAGCTATTTGTGTTACTCACAGCCACTGAGAACTTCTTACCCCTCTCACTCTTCTCCTGCTGTTTTGTTTAGAACTCTGGCTTCAGCTGACCCCTTGCAGAATTAGGTGTTGCCTTCCCAAATGAGCTGAGATAAACCAGGCCACTTCAAAGGAGGAGTTAGCAGCAGTTTAAGCATCAGGTGTTGCCTTCCCAAATGAGCTGAGATAAACCTGGCTCCTTTAGAGGAGGAGTTAGTAGCAGTTTAAGGTTTACCATCCCTCAGCTGTCCTTTTGGAGCCCATAGATATTTCAAAGGATCCTTTTTGGTTTCTTCCAGTGCCTGAGCTCCACCTGCTTTGTTCACAGGAGCTGCCAGTCAGAACGAAGCTGCATCAGAGACTTTTTCTTCTGACTGAAGGGAACTGATTCAGATCTTTTAAAGGGGGCTGGGGAGGGGAAGTCTCAAATTCATGCCTTTCCATCTTGCCTTTCCAGAAAAGAAGTGATGAATATCTTGAATTTGACTACTTGGTTCTACTTCATGAGATGGTGTCCCAGGTAAAGGCTTGATTTCATTAGATACCTTATTAATATTAGAGCTAATCAAATTATCCAATTATAGATAGACAAATTGTTGCAATAAGCCTTTGTTTTAAAAGTAACAACTGTGCAGCCTCCCAGCTCTGACGTGCAGGTGGTGAGGTGGTCCCAGACCTGCTACCTGCCAGGGCAGTCAGAAGACAGAGTGAGGTTAGAGCTAGCTCAGCCCTGTCAGCTTCTGCCCCACCAGGGCTCCAACTTGCCTAAATTTCAGCTAATTCTGGGCCTCCTTGGGAATGGCAGAGGCTCGATAATTGGTTGATCACCTCTTGGGAGGTGCCAGGGATGAAGGGAAGAAGCAGCTGCTCAGCATCCTGGAGCTCTAGAGAGCTTCTGTGCTAGAGGACAGCAGTGGTGGAACAAGCAGCACACAGAGCCACAGCAGCACCTCTGAGAAGAGAGCAGCAGCAGCTTTGGCTCCCAGAACATCATGAACACTGCCATTCTCCACCCTGATTTTGTGACCTGAGTGAGCGTTTTCAGAAGGAAGACAAAGAAAATGGGAAACAGAAGCTCTCAATTGTGCAACCTCCTGTGCTAAATCATGACCACCAAAGCTCTCATCCTAACTCCACTGCTTTCTACCCCACTCCCAGTTAAGTTTGGGTGTCTGTAGTGGGGTTAGTTCCTAATTTTTCCAGGAGGAAGAATTCCTGGGGAGGAGCAGAACAAAAAAGGCAAGTTCTTCACTGTGCTGGGTGCTGAGGGCCAGCTGTTGGAGCTGTAGCCCCACACAGACATGCCTGAGCTGCAAAACTTGCCTGGATGAAAGAAAATGGAGCAGCATGGAGCAGAGCACAGGCTGGAAAGGGCCTGCAGGAGGAGTTCAGGGCCTTGGGCAGCTCAGAGGACTCTGTGGGGCTGTGTACTTAGTGCTGCTGGAACCACCTCCTCCTGGGCAGCCCAGGTACGGCTGCATGGTAGCAGTCAGTTTCTCCCTTTCTCCAGCTCTGTCTTCTCCCTGCAGGAGATCATCCCCTGGCAGATGAGAGTCCTGTGGCACCCCCAGCATGGAGTGCAGGTCATACATGACAGGCATCAGCCACAGCACAGCCTGCAGTGATGGACCTGCTGCCTGGGGGAGCGGCTGCACTGCACAGCCAGCACCGGGGGGAGGGCAGAGGAGGTGCTGGGGGAGGCGCAACCAGAGGATGAAGGGACAGATCCTTCCTCAAGGAAACTTTGTTCAGAGTCACACAGAACCCCAGCATGTGAGGGTTGGAAGGGACCTCTGGAGATCATCCTGTCCAAGCCCTGCTCAAGCAGGGCACCCACAGCAGCTTGCCCAGCAGCACAGTGCCCAGGGGGTGCTGGAAGCTCTCCACACAAGGACACTCCACAACCTCTCTGGGCAGCCTGCTCCAAGCCTCCACCACCTTCACAACAAACAACTTTCTCCTCCTGCTCAGGTGGAACCTCCTGGGTTGCAGTCTGTGCCCATTGCCTCTTGTCCTGTCCCTGGGCACTACTGAGCAGAGTCTGGCCCCAGCCTCTTGCCCTCAGTCTTTAGCTCTTGCTGAGCATTGTTCAGATGCCCTCTGGGGCTGCTCTTCTGCAGGCTCTCAGCCCCAGGGCTCTCAGCCTTTGCTCCTCACAGAGCTGCTCCAGGACCCTCAGCAGCTTTGCAGCCTTTCCTGGACTCTGTCCAGCAGTTCCCTGTCCCTCTTCAACTGAGGAGTCCAGAACTGGTCTCAGCACTCCAGCTGTGGCCTGACTAGGGCAGAGCAGAGGGAAAGAAGAACCTCCTTTGCCCTGCTGGCCACACTCACAATGCACCTCAGGAGACCATTTGCCTTCTTGGCCAATTCCTGGCCTGTTTTTGCTAATTCTGGGCCTTTTCCTGCACACATTGTGCTTTGATCTGCTCATCCCAAAAGGACTTTCCCTGCTACATCATCAAATTCTGCATCAAAAGCTCTGTTCCAGAAAGACTACTCACGGGACAGGTGAGGAGATGCTCTCCCTGAAGGCCACTTTTGGCTTGCCCATGGTGCAGGGGCAGCTGTATTCTCTTTCCATGCGCTGCAGAGGGGAGAGCAGAAGCAAATGAAGTTGTTCCACTGGGACAATGCAGTGGAATTTTTATTCACAGGGCTTTCTGAAGCCAGAAACCTCACCAGGGTTACCCAGATTTTTTGTTTGGGGCTGGATTGATTTGGGGGCTCTTGGTGTGGGGTTATTTTGGTCTGTTTAAATGTGTGATTTATTCACTGTCATTGTACTCATCGAGAGTAGATTGAGATTGGATGTGAGGAACAAGTTCTGCACCAGGATGCTGGTGGAACCCTGCAGCAGGTTGCCCAGGGAGATGGCTGAGGTCATCAAGATGAGGCTGGAGAAGGCTGTGAGGAAGCTGCTCTAGCAGTGGAGGATGTCCCTGCTGAGTGCAGGGGAGGCTGGACTGGGAGACCTTTGGAGCTCACCTCCAACCCAGCCCATTCTGGGATTCTGCAGTCACCCTTGTTTGGGGGTTCATAGAACGGCTCAAGTTGAAGGGGACCTCAGAGCTCATCTCCTCCAGCCTCCCTGCCATGCCCAGGGACATCTCTCAGCTAGACTCAGCCTCATCCAACAGGGCCTTGACCACCCCTAGGCAGGTGGCAGCCACAGCTGGGCCTCACTGACCCCTGCAGATCCCTCCCAGCCCCTGCCATGACACAGGCTCACAGACCACAGATGTCAGGGGTTGGAAGAGACCCAGAGAGCTCATCCAGTCCAACCCCCTGCCAGAGCAGGACCATCCACTCCAGCTCACAGCCAGGGGAGCAGGGACCTGGGGCAAGGGTCAGAGGTGGAGGGGAGAAAGGTCTGGAGTGGGCTTAAAACAGATGATAAAAAATCCACGGGGCTGCAGCTGGGGACATCTAGAGCCACAGAAGGGCTCAGGCTGGAAGGGACCTCAGGGCTCAGCTGCTCCAACCTCCCTGCCACGCCCAGGGGCACCTCTCAAAGAGACTCCTCCAGCCTGGCCTTGAGTACCCCGAGGCAGGAGGCAGTCACAGCCTCCGTGAGCAGCCTGTGCCAAACTCTCACCACCCTCACACTGCAGAGTTTCTTCCTCAGCTCCAGTCTCACCCTGCTCTGCCTCAGCTCCAAACCATTCCCCCTTGGCCTGTCTCAGACACCCTCAGCACAAGTCCCTCTGGATCCCTTCAGGTATTGGTTTAAACTCAGGAACTCAGTGAGCTTGGAGCTTTCCAACACTAACCTTCTCTTTTCTTCACCCTTTCATTATCTTAGATACATTTATTGTGTTAAGACTCAAAACCAGAGATCAACCTGAAACAAATCACTGCAATAACAAATAAACCACTCCCTCCTGCCTGCATCATCTCTTACTGTGGAATGATTTCAAAAGACAGAAACAGAATATTTTAGGACTATTCAGTGCTCAGGAAGTGGCTAACTGTAGAACTCCTTAGGAGCCAAAGCTGCCAAACAAAGCTCAGTGCTTAACAAAAAGTGATTGTTATGCCTCTGAACCAAAAAGTAAAATATATTCCAGGCAGCAATTGGATTGAAATAGTTTAGAAGCTGTCAAAATAGCAGCACTGAACCCTTCAAATTCAAGTCCAACCCTTCTCCAACTCTACCAAGTCTGGTGCTAAACCCTGAGCACCACATCTCAGTGGCTTTGAAGGGATGGAGAAGAGAATCTTCAATAATGAAGTGGGAAAAAGTCTTCAGAGGCTAAGAGGTTAAGGCCCTTTCCCAAGCAGCTGGAATGGCTCATACTTAAAGGGAGCTACAAGAAAGCTGGGGAGGGATGTTTTAGGCTGTCAGGCAGTGATGGGACTGGGGGGAATGGAACACAGACAGAAATGGGGAGATTTCAACCTGGATGTTAGGAAGAAGCTGTTCAGCATGAGGGTGGTGAGAGGCTGGCAGGGGTTGCCCAAGGAGGTGGTGGAAGCCTCATCCCTGGAGGTGTTTAAGGCCAGACTTGAGGCTGTGGCCAGCCTGATCTAGTGGGAGGTGTTCCTGGGTATGGCAGGGAGGCTGTAACTGGATGATCCTCGTGGTCCCTTCCATCCCTGACTGATTTCATGACTCTATAATGCCACAGAACTCTCTGCTAGAAAGCTCTCAAGATTCCTGCCACACCACACCCTTGCTTTGCAGAAAAGCTGAGTGGAGTTGTGCAGCTCAAACTCATCTGCTCTGGGTTTCCTTTAGACCCAAGATAAGGCCTGGAGGCTGCCCTCCGTTGCCCACTGCAGACAGCTTTTGGGCTGAGCCAGTGAGGGAGGGCTTGGGAAGCCCAGGTGGGATCTGCTGCTGCCTTACCTGGGCATAGATCTCCAGGTGCAGCTCCCCCATGCCTGAGACAATGGTCTCTTTGCTCTCGTCGTCAAAGTGGAGCCTGAAGGTGGGATCTTCCCTGGTGAAGCGGCTCATGCCCTTGGAGAACTTATCAAAGTCATTCTGGAAGGCAAGCAGACCCCTGAGAGGACAGCCACTCAGCAGCAGCCTCAACACCCACTCAACACTCCACACATCCAAAAGGCCTCAAAACTTCCCCACCACCCTCTCAAAGTTATCTTCTGCCACTCAAGCAGCCTTTTAGAGCTGTAGTTCATGCCCCAGGTGCCTTAAGTCCACCTTTAGCCAGGCCAAGGACACACATCCCCTTGGTGCCCAAGTGCTGCCAGGCCTGTGCTGAGTGAGCTGCTCCTCAGCACTTTAGGTGGAGCACTGCAAACAGCTCATTCCACCCTCTGCTCGCATCACTGACTTAACCACAGAAAAAGCAGCAGAAGAGAAGTAGCTCATCCAGGAAGAAGCTGATTTCCATGTTCCTACCTTGTTGGAAGGCTTCATGGCTACTGAAATGACAGGATCAGGGACATGGATTGATTCCTGCAGTGACCACAAAGGAAGAGGATCATGCAATGGAGCTCCACCATGCCTGCTAGGTCGTTTCTAGGTCATTTCTCCAGTGGAGGTTGGTCACAAGCACTGCTCCCTGGGTGGGAGCTGACCTCTGGATCCCTAGGGTTGGGCTCATGGAATGCTTAACCCAGCACTACCTTCTCACCACCCAACCATGGCCCTCAGCACCACATTTCCACAACTCTATAACCCCTGCAGGGATGGGGACTCCACTTCCCTGGGCAGCCTGGGCCAGGCCCTGGCAACCCTTTTATGAAAGAAATTGTTCCTCCTGTCCAACCCAAGTCTCCCCTCAAGGACATTTCCTCTCATTCTGTCGACTACCTGGAAGAAGAAACCAACCTCCCTGCCTGGCTGCAGCCTCCTCTCAGAGAGCTGTAGAGAGCAATGAGCTCTGCTCTCAGCTTCCTTTTTTCCAGGCTGAACCCCACCCAGCTCCCTCAGCTGCTCCTCCCCAGCCTTGCTCTCCAGACCCTTTCCCAGCTTTGGTGCCCTTCTCTGGACCCTCTCCAGCCTCTCAATGTCCTTCTTGCAGCCAGAAGCCCCAAACTGAGCTCAGGATTTGAGGTGCAGCCTCACCAGTGTTCAGTCCAGGCTGCAACCCCCAGCTCCTCCCTCAGCTGCTCCTCCAGACCCTTCCCCAGCTTTGGTGCCCCTCTCTGGCCTCACTCGAGCCCTCAGTGTGCTTCCTGGCACGTGGACTCACCATGGAGATGTCTGTACTTGTTTTATCAGTGAAGGTGTCCCCACTGGCACAGTCAATCCCAAAGAGGGCACAGATGTCTCCTGCATAAACTTCATTTACGTCCTTCAGAAAGAGAGGTTCAGTCAGCACCTGAAGCTGCAGGCAGCTCTGGGGAAGGTACCCAAATGCTGTGCTTGAATGCTTGGGAGTTCAGCTCCTCTGACACTCTCACACTTTGATGAAGAATCATAGAATCAGTAAGGGTTGGAAGGGACCACAAAAATCATCCAGTTCCAACCCCCCTGCCATGGACAGGGGCACCCTACCCTAGATGAGGCTGTCCACAGCCTCATCCAGCCTGGCCTTAAACACCTGCAGGGATGAGGCTTCCACCACCTCTATGGGCAACCCATTCCAGACTCTCACCACTCTCATGGTGAAGAACTTCCTCCTCACCTCCAGTCTGAATTTCCTCACATCCAGCTTTCCTCCATTCCCCCTAGTCCTGTCACTACCTGATAGCCTAAAAAGTCCCTCCTCAGCTTTTTTGTTGCCCCCTTCAGATACTGGGAGGCCACAAGAAGGTCACCTGGGATCCTCCTCTTCTCCAGACTGAACACCCGCAACTCTTTCAGTCTGTCCTCACAGCAGAGGTGCTGCAGCCCTCTGATCATCCTTCGTGGCCCTTCTCTGGACACCCTCCAGCATGTCCACATCCCTCTTGTAATAGAGGCTCCAGAACTGGACACAGTACTCCAGGTGGGGTCTCACCAGGGCGGAGTGACCTGCTGGCCACACTTCTCCCAATGCAGCCCAGGATCTGCAGCCCAGAAAGCCAACAAAGGCCTCTGAAGAGCTTCTCTCATGTTACTCAAAGCACAACAAGGAGAACTCAGCCTGGATACCAACTTCTCCTCGTGTAAGAATGTGAAGGAAGCAACAAGAGTTAATGTTCCAGGCTGACCCAGCCAGAGCATTCAGGAACCCTGAGTGGGAAGGGCTGGGAGATGCAGAAGCTTGAGGATCAACTCTGAGTGTGAGAACTCCACTTAATAAACTCCCCTTAATAATAAACACTTAATAAACTCCCTTTAATAAACTCCACTTAATAACACCCCCTTAATAAACCTCCTTTAATAAATCCCCCTTAATAAACACATGAAAGGAGAATTCTTTGTGTGTTTTGCCAAACCTACTTCCCCTCTCCCACAGGTCTGGCAGATGGGGATGAGCCCACAGCTTCCTTGCTTTAGCTATCAGATCAAAGCCACTTTTTAATGCTGCTTGAGCAAAAAAGTGTTCCACTTGAGCAGAAATCCCAGAACCCCAGCATGGTGCGTCTGGGAGATCATCTAATCCTACCCCTGCTCAAACAAACTTTTCACACAGAGTCACACAGAACCCCAGCATGTGGGGGTTGGAAGGGACCTCTGGAGATCAGCCAGTCCATGATGATGTGCTAAAGCAGGGCACCCAGAGCAGCTTGCCCAGCAGCACCATGCCCAGGGGGCTGGAATCTCTACAGAGAAGCAGACTCCACAATTCTGTCTCTCTAGAACTGAGGAACACAGAACTGGACCCAGGACTCCAGCCAGGGCCTCACCAGGGCAGAGGGGAGCAGGAGGAGAACCTCCCTCAGCCTGCTGCCTACACTCTTCTTGCTGCACCCCAGGACCCTATTGGCCTTCTTGGCCCCAAAGGCACATTGCTAGGTGACCTCCTTGTCCCCCAGCACTGCCAGGTCTTTCTCCTTGGAGCTGCTCTCCAGCAGGTCCCCCCGCCCCTGTCCTGCTGCAGGAGCTGTTCCTCCCCAGGGGCAGGACCCTACCCTTGCCCTTGCTGAATTTCTGAGGCTTCCCTTCCCCAGCTCTGCAGCCTGAACAGGTCTCAGTGAGCAGCAGCCCAGCCTGGGGGGTGTCAGCCACTGCTCCCTCTGTGACTGGATGTGGCCCTGCTCCAGTCAGAGGTGTCCTTGCTGCCAGTGGGAGGTTGGACACGAACCTTTGCGGGTCCCTCCCAATCCAGCACACTCTGTGAATCTGTGAGGCTCCCCTCTGTCCCCTCACCCAGATTGGTGATGAAGGTGCTGAACAAGGCTGGATTCAGAACTGATCCCTGGGACCCAGCAGGAGCTGAAGGCCTCCAGTGAGCTGCTGCAGCACTGCATGATCCATCAGAGCCGCCCACAGCACCTCACAGAGCTGCACCAAGAGCTCCAAGCAAGCAGGAATCACCAACCCAGGCAGAAAGCTGCCAGCCAACTGCTCAGAGGCAGCTGAGGAGGGAGGAGCTGGTTTGGTGGGGCTGCCTCAGGAGGCGAGCCCTGGGGGCTGTGGCTGCCACTCACCTCCATGGTGTCAGAGTGCATCCGCACCAGGCGCTGGACCCGCACCCTCTTGCCAGTCCTGGTGTTGTAGATGTAGTCTGACTTCTTCAGCATCCCCTGGTACACCCTCATGTAGGTCAGCTGCCCAAAGCGACCAGCCTGCCACCAAAAGCCATCAAAACATCAAGCAGAAGCCCTCTGGAAGGCAAGACCTCAGAAGCAGCCTCTTCAGTGCCTGGTTTTGGCTTGAATTTCCCCACACTGAACACAAGAACCAGACTTTGCTTTCCAGCCTGCCCTCAGCTGTCACCTGGCATCTCCTGGCAAGTTTCTCCTCCAGTTTCACCACTCCCAGAACTTCCCAGCTGAGGCAGAGATGAGCTCAGCAGTTTGGGCATCCCCATCTCCTGGCGATACCTGGACTGCTGTTGCCTAGGGAGCAAGCAGCTTGCTCAGGCACAGCTCCCAAATTTTCTTCTATGTCTGTTGCTCTCAACTGCAAAACAAGCCAGGATTGGCCTCCTGAAGCAATCAACCCCTCCCCAGGCCTTACCTATGAAACTCAAGAATTTGAGGCACATCACCCAGTTTAAAACCTTCACTTGGGCAGCATTTGTGGATTTTATGGCTGTGACTTCTCCAGCAACTCCCTGTCCTCCTTGAACCAGGGAGCCCAGGACTGGAGCCAGCACTGCAGCTGTGGCCTCCCCAGAGAAGAGCAGAACCTCTCTTGCCTGTCTGGCTATAGCCCACGATGCTATTGTCCTTCTTGGCCCCAAGGGCACATGGCTGGCTCATGGTCCTCCTGCTGTCCAGCAGGACTCCAACAGCTCAGCCCCAGCCTGCACTGACGCCAAACCAAAAGGCATTTCAAACAGAAGCTCAGCACCAGCAGGACTCACATCCTGCAGGCCTGCTTCTCTGCTGGGTTTGCTCCTGCTTCTCTGCTGAGTTTGCTCCATGAGAGAGAACAACAGACAGATCTCACATGGCTGCCTCATGGCCCTCCTGCTGTCCAGCAGGGCTCCCAGCTCCTCTTCCCCTCCAACAGCTCAGATCCATCCTGCACTGACACCAAACCAAAAGGCATTTCCCGGAGTGGCTCAGCACCCGCAGGACTTGTATGCACCACCAGCTCCTGCAGGCCACGGTCTGCTTCCCTGCTGGGTTTGCCCCATGACAGAGGACAACAGGCAGCTCTTACCTCCAGCTTAAAAGCTAGCCCTATAAAAGGCTGGGAATCATCTCGAGCAGAGTTCAGTAGGAACTTGGTGCCATCCTGAGAATCCCTTAAAACAAGAGAGGCAGAGAGAGAGGGAGTTTACGTGCGGTAGCAAAGGTGGCAGCTTCCTCTGAGCCTTGAGTCCAGCCTCAGACTAGTCCTAAGGGCCTCCAGTTCCTCAGCTTTGTAACAGAATCAAAGCTGCTCACAGACAGCTCCCAGATGCTCAGAAAATACCTGGGAAACTGCAGCAGCCCCCAAGAGGAGGCTCAAACTATGCCATAGAATCACAGCATGGTTTGGGTTGGAAGGGACCTCAAAGATCATCCAGTTCCAGGTATCACTAAATCTTCCTATCCCAGAATCTCAGCAGGGTAGCATTGGAAGTGACCTCTGGAGATCATCCAGTCCAACCCCACCCTGCTAAAGCAGGGCACTCACAGCAGCTCACCCAGCAGCAAAATGCCTGGGGGAGATTGGAAGCTCTCCGCACATGGAGACTCCACAACCTCTCTGGGCAGTCTGCTCCAGGCCTCCATCAGCCTCACAACAAACAACTTTCTCCTCCTGCTCAGGTAGCACCTCCTGGGTTCCAGTCTGTGCCCTTCGCCCCTTGTGCTGTCACTAGCTCCAACCCTCTGCCATGGGCAGGGACACCTCTCACCAACCCAGGGTGTTCAAGGCCTCATCCAGCCTGGCCTTGAACACCTCCAGGGAGGTTGTGGAGCACAGAAGCACAGTATGTGATCTTTGATCACATACAGTGCTTCTCTGCTCCACAACCTCCCTGGGCAGCCTGTGCCAGTGTCTCCCCACCCTCATTCTGAACAATTTCTTCTTCCTCTCCACTCTCAGTCTCCCCTTTCCCAGCTCAAAGCCATTATCCCTCACCCTGGCACTCCCAGCCCTTGTCCAAAGTCCCTCCCCACCTATCCTGCAGCCCCTCCAGCTCCTGGAAGGCTGCTCTCAGATCTCCCTTCTCTTCCCCAGTCTGAATGGCCCCAAACTCCTGTAGCCTAAGGTGGTTCTGAACAGAACCAAGCTCTATTTTGTTTAACACCAGTGTACAAGTAGTTTCCTGCTCCACATTTACACTGCTTTGGACATCAACCCCAAGGCACTCCTGAAGCCACTCACCCCTGGTTCAGTATTGCGTAGTTCTCAACCTCAGAAGGATTGGGGAGATACTCCAGGACAGCATCCAGCAGTGGCTGCACTCCTTTGTTCTTTAAAGCACTCCCCACCAGCACTGGGGTGAAGGATTTCTTCAGTGTTGCTCTTCTGATGGCAAGCTGAAAAATAATCAGGGGTGTTAGCCCTGCTTCTGCAGCAGCTGCTGCAGCCTGAGGTGGTTCCAGCCCTGCAGCAGTCCAGATTCTCTCTCTGGTCATCTCTCCTCCTGGACTGAAGTAGTTGCTCCCCCACTGCTGTCTCCCTGCACAAGAGGTTCCCATGAAAGGTGCTCATCAGAATTCCAGAGGAGGGTAAGAGGTTGTTGTTTTTTCCCTTCCTTACCTTAAATTCAACTTAAACCAGAAAGATAATTACAGTGAGAACCCCCAAAATACTCAGAAGGCTCTTGGTGCTCTGTTGGTGGGGTCGGGATGCTTTCTTACTGGTTCAGACGTCTCATTGAGTCACAGCACAGGTTTAGAGCCGTGGCATTAAGAGGAGATCCTTCAAAACCTTGATGGAAAACTCTTCTGGCAGAGAAAGTAAGGCAGGGAAGGGCTACAGAGGTAAGTGCCAGCAGTTTTTGATGAAGGAGGTTTTAAAAGCACAACAGAAGAAGCACATCTGAAGCTGAAACCCTCCTGAGAGCTTTTCCAGGGTCTTCTAGCAAGCTGGTCAGGAGACAGTGGCTGAGCATGCAGTGCCCTGCAGCCAAGCAGCACAGGATGCTGCCCAGCACAGCTGAGCACCAGCAGCTCCCAGCAGCCTGCCCTAAGGGTGCCCAGAAGCTGGCTGCTTCCCTCCCCACCCTGCCAAAGCCAAGGCTGCCACCTCTGTCCCACCTCTCCCTGCCACTAGATGATGCCATCTGTCCAGGCTTACTCCAGCCCACAACTGCTTGGCTAAGCTAGAGGATGAGGTCTCCTTGCTAGCAGAGATGTTTAACCACATCCTCTCATCTAGGCATTAGCTGCAGAGGCTCCTGAGGAGGCCAGGAAGGTGATCAGAGGGCTGGGGAACCTCTCCTGTCAGGACAGGCTGAGAGAGTTGTGGCTCTAACCCTAACCCTAATCCTAACCCTGGAGAAGGCTCCAGGGAGACCTCAGGGCTAACTGCTAGGCTTTGAAGGAGGCTACAGGTTTGTCCCCTCTGCCAGGTGAAGGTCTCTAAAGCTGCTGTTTCATTTCTGTCTTTATCCAAGCTCAGGCTTCATCAGCAGAAATTTCTTACTGAAATAACTAAAATAGTGGAATAATTTGTCAATGATAATTAATCACTGAGATAAAATTATAGGCCTGGTTAGCAATGAGAGAGAAATTTACTTGGCACCCTGTGCTCAAGCCAAGCTGGGAACATGGAGATTCCTGCATTCCCTTCCTGGGCAGCCTGGGCCAGGCTTTGACAAGCCTTTTGGGGAAGAAATCCTTCCTGATATCCAACCTGAACCTCCCCTGGGGCAGCTTGAGGCTATTTCCTCTTGTCTATCAAAGCACACAGCCCTGTGTGGTTCTCTGCCAAGGGACACAGTCCAGCAGGCTGCTGTGTGTCAATAGCTTCGTGTGCTTGTCTGGAGTTACACTGCCAGCCCGTGGGGCCAGGAGGCAAATGTGATCCAGCCTAACACCACTTCTCCAAGAGTAGATGTCCTCCAGTCACCTCCCCACTCACGGTTCAACAGAAGCCAGCCCACGTGTGGCACAGCCTCTTCTTGGCTCACACCAGCTTAGCCAAGGTTCTGCACCTGTCCTGGCTAAAACTGCTGCTGAAGTCACTCAGCAGTCAACCACAGACCCTAAAGGACCTGCCAGTCCCCCTGCCAGCCCACTGGAGAACGAGCAGGCTGCCAACTCTGACCTCAAGCAATCTAAAAGGAGGCCTCTGTGCAGCTGCATCAGCAGAGCTCACCCCCAGGAACACTTCAAAGGTGTTCAAAAGGACTGCACAGCTGAAGCTGCTCTGCACAGGTCACCTCTTTGGAGGTGGACATGCACCTAGAGGAAAACTCACATCAAACTCTCACAACAAAAATTTTCACAGCCTGGTTTGGGTTGGATGGGACCTTCAAAGATACTTCAACGTCCAACCCTCTGCTAAAGCAGGGCACTCACAGCAGCTTGCCCAGCTGCACCATGCCCAGGGGGGTTGGAAGCTCTCCACACAAGGACACTCCACAACCTCTCTGGACAGCCTGCTCCAGGCCTCCACCAGCCTCACAACAAACAAATTTCTCCTCCTGCTCAGCTGCAACCTCCTGGGCTCCAATTTGTGACCATTGCCCTTTGTCCTGTCCCTGGGAACCACTGAGCAGAGTCTGGCCACAGCCTCTTGCCCCCAGGCTTTAGCTCTTGCTGAGCATTGCTCAGATGCTCTGTGGCTGCTCTTCTCCAGGCTGGAGTCACTGCCAGCCTCAGCCCACCAAGTGCAGCAGCAGCAGCAGTGAGTGATTGCTGCTCTCACAGCAGGGCTTGGCTCAGCAGAGGCTCTCTGCAGCTGGCACTGACATCAGCCAATCCAACCCCTGCTACAGCAGAGCACCCACAGCAGCTTGCCCTGCAGCACCATGCCCAGGTTGGGTTAGAAGCTCTGCACACAAGGAGACTTCATAACCTCTCTGGGCAGCCTGCTCCAGGCCTCCAGCACCTTCACATCTAACAGCTTTCTCCTCACCTCTATGCAGAGCCTCCCTGGGGTCCAGTTTGTGCCCACTGCCTCTTGTGCTGTCCCTGAGCATCACTGGGAAGTGTCTGGCCCCAGACTCTTGCCCTTGAGGTGCACTGGTAAGGTAACACCGCTAGAGGAAGCAGAACCACAACCAAGTTACCTTTAACTCAGAAGGTGTAGGCATCTTCTCTTCCAGAAACATCTCCCCAAGCTGCTCATCTGAGTTGGCCACGCACTCGATCAGCTCCCGGCGCCGCTCCGCAGCCTCTGCCCGCAGCTCCGCAGGGACCTCGGCATAGCGCAGGCTCTGCCTGCACACACACACATCAGCACCCCTGGGCACCCCTGCCTCTGCCTGCACACACATCAGCACCCGTGGGCACCCCCATCACCTGGCTCTGCCTGCACACACATCAGCACCCGTGGGCACCCCCATCACCTGGCTCTGCCTGCACACACATCAGCACCCGTGGGCACCCCCATCACCTGGCTCTGCCTGCACACACATCAGCACCCGTGGGCACCCCCATCACCTGGCTCTGCCTGCACACACATCAGCACCCGTGGGCACCCCCATCACCTGGCTCTGCCTGCACACACATCAGCACCCGTGGGCACCCCCATCACCTGGCTCTGCCTGCACACACATCAGCACCCGTGGGCACCCCCATCACCTGGCTCTGCCTGCACACACATCAGCACCCGTGGGCACCCCCATCACCTGGCTCTGCCTGCACACACATCAGCACCCGTGGGCACCCCCATCACCTGGCTCTGCCTGCACACACATCAGCACCCGTGGGCACCCCCATCACCTGGCTCTGCCTGCACACACATCAGCACCCGTGGGCACCCCCATCACCTGGCTCTGCCTGCACACACATCAGCACCCGTGGGCACCCCCATCACCTGGCTCTGCCTGCACACACATCAGCACCCGTGGGCACCCCCATCACCTGGCTCTGCCTGCACACACATCAGCACCCGTGGGCACCCCCATCACCTGGCTCTGCCTGCACACACATCAGCACCCGTGGGCACCCCCATCACCTGGCTCTGCCTGCACACACATCAGCACCCGTGGGCACCCCCATCACCTGCCTCTGCCTGCACACACACACATCAGCTCCCCTGGGCACCCCCATCACCTGCCTCTGCCTGCACACACACACATCAGCACCCCTGGGCACCCCCATCACCTGCCTCTGCCTGCACACACACACACATCAGCACCCCTGGGCACCCCCATCACCTGCCTCTGCCTGCACACACACACACATCAGCAGCTCAGGGCACCACCACCTGCAGCAGCCTCTGGCTGCACACACATACACACACAAATCAGCAGCTCAGAACCACTAAATCCTTCTGCTTGGAAGAGACCTTTGAGTCCAACAACTGCTGGAGAGAAATAATCAGCAGCTCCTCAAGCAAGGTCTTTTGTTCCACCTCAGAAACATGTAGGGTTCCCAACTCACCCCAGTGCCCCATCAAAGTAGATAGCTCTCTCTTCAATCAGGTCTATGACTCCTTCAAAGTCGCCCTCCAGCCCAATGGGAATCTGAACAAAAGCTGCATTGTGCTTCAGCTTGGACCTGCAGAAGTGAGAAAGCACAACTGACCCGAGGCAAACAGGCACTGCTCTCCCTGTGCTCCACCTGCTCTGGCAACAGCTGCCCCCTCCTGCCCAGAGTCACTCTCCTCTCTGCTGTGCACTGTGCCAGAAGCCCACCACTGCTGCTGCACACCACAGCGCTGCTGCACAGCCACTGCTGCTGCACCTTGAGTGCCTGCCAGCAGCTACAGTGAGTAACCTCTAGGGGGCAGGCACCAGCACCGACTGGTTTCAAACTGGTCACAGGCGAGCTGCTTGCCCCCTAGTGAATACTCCAGAAAAACATGAGGGGTTAGAAAGGACCTGGAAAGATTTTCTTGTCCAACCCCCTGCCTGGGCAGGCTTACCACAGCAGATCATACAGCTCATGCCCACTAAGCAAAGAGCTTTTGAGCTGGGCATGCTGGCCTGAGCTGGAGGAGAACAGCTGAAACCTTGCCCCCAAGGTGTGACAGGCTCTGCTCACTTGCTCCCTATCATAGGACAAGGAGGAAGGGATGGAAGCTAAAGCACAGGAGGCTGCAGCTTAACACAAGGGGCAACTTCTAGACTGGAAAGCTCCCAGAGCACTGGCACAAGCTGCTCAGAGAGGTTGTGGAGTCTCAGACCTCCTCTGGAGCCTTTCCAGGCCTGTCTGGATGTGTTGCTGTGTGAGCTGAGCTAGATTGGATGGTCCTGCTCTGGCAGGGGGGTTGGACTCAATGAGCTCTTTAGGTCCTTTCCAACCCCTGACATCCTGGGAGCCTGTGAGGTGTTAAGCCTCCAAACCTGCAGCTACAGACACCCTCCCCAGGAGAAGCCTCCTCAGTATCTTTCACATTAACCTGCTATAGGGAAGAGAGGAGAATGACATCCCAAAGTGCTGAATACCTCAGCTGCTGCACTGCTCTGGCTGGGCTGGAGCCCTGCCTGTCCAGCTTGTTGATGAAGGTGAGGAATGGCACATTGTAACGTGTCATCTGCCTGTTGACAGTGATTGTCTGACACTGAACCCCTCCAACAGCACACAGAACCAGGACAGCTCCATCCAGAACTCTCAGAGATCTTTCCACTTCAATGGTGAAGTCCACGTGGCCTGAGGAACAACCAAAATCCCACCATGAATCACAGAATGAAGCAGGTTGGAAAAGACCTCTTAGGATCATTGAGTCCAACCTAATACCTTCTAATTAACTAAAGCAGAACAAGTCACTCAAGGCCTCATACAGTCTGGTCCTGAACACCTCCAGAGAGGTTGTGGAGCACAGAATCACCCAATCAAAGATCAAAGATGACACTGGGTGATTCTGTGCTCCACAACCTCCCTGGGCAACCTGTGCCAGTCTCTCCTCACCCTGCCTGTGCTCCACAACCTCGCTTGGGCAGCCCGTGTCAGTCTCTCCCCACCCTTGCTGCTAAGAATTTCTTCCTAACATCCAATTTAAATCTCCCCTATCACCTAACACCTCCTCATTAACTAACCCCTGGCACTAAGTGCCTCATGCAGCCTTCTCTTAAACACCTCCAGGGATGGGCACCACCTCCCTGGGCAGCCCATCCCAATGCCAATCACTCTCTGGCAAGAACTTCCTCCTAACATCCAGCCTCAACCTGCCCTGGCACAGCTTCAGGCTGGGTCCCCTCCTTCTGTCCCTGGGTGCCTGGCAGCAGAGCCCAACCCCACCTGGCTACAACCTCCCTTCAGGGAGCTGCAGAGAGCAATGAGGTCTGCACTGAGCCTCCTCTTCTCCAGGCTGCACACCCCCAGCTCCCTCAGCCTCTCCTCACAGGGCTGTGCTCCAGGCCCCTTCCCCAGCCTTGCTGCCGTACTTTGGGCACCTTCAAGCACCTCACAGGTGATGATGGTAACCAAGAACTGTTTGCTGACAGCTGCAGCCAAGAGCCACAGCCAGCAGAGCAGGCCCCAGTTCCACAGCAACAGATACATGGGAACGCTGAGGGGGGCTGCAGTGTGTCCAGAGAAGGCCAAAATTGCTGGGGAAGGGTCTGCAAATCAGGGCTGGAGGGAAGCAGCTAAGGGAGCTGGGGGGTGTTTAGGTGTGGAGAAGGTCTTGCAATGACAGGAGGAAGAGGAATGGGTTTAAACTGGCAGAGGAGAGATTGAAAGTGGATGTCAGGAACAAGTGAGGGTGGGGAGAGACTGACACATTCTGTGCTTCTGTGCTCCACGACCCCCCTGGAGGTGTTCAAGGCCAGGCTGGATGAGTCCTTGAGTAACCTCTTCCAGTGGAAGAGCTGGAACTGGATAAGCTTTGAGGTCCCTTCCAAACTAAACCATTCTGTGATTCTATTCTACAATTCTAAGAGCAGGCTGAGGGAGATCTTCTGGCTGAGGGGTGGGGTTGATCTCTTCTCTCAGGTAACGTGACAGGACAAGAGCAGGGAGGCTTAGGTTGGGCAGGAGGAAGAGTTTCTTCCCCAAAATGAACTATCAAGGTCTGGAACAGGCTGCTCAGGGCTAGTGGATCAGTGTTCACCGCTGAAGGGCTTCCAAAGCTCTGGAGATGTGCTGCTGAAGGTCATGGTTTAGTGGCTGGACACAATCACAGAATCATAGAATCAATCAGGGCTGGAAGGGACCACAAGGATCAGCCAGTTCCAACCCCCTGCCATGCCCAGGGACACCCTACCCTAGATCAGGCTGCCCACAGCCTCATCTAGCCTGGCCTTAAACACCTCCAGGGATGAGGCTTCCACCACCTCCCTGGGCAACCCCTGCCAGCCTCTCACCACCCTCCGTGCGAACAACTTCTTCCTAATATCCAGGCTGAATCTCCCCATTTTTGGCTTTGTTCCATTCCCCCCAGTCTGATCACTGCCTGACAGCCTAAAAAGTCCCTCCTCAGCTTTCCTGTAGCCCACTTCAGATCCTGAAAGTTCACAATAGGGTCACTTGGGAGCCTTCTCCTCTCCAGACTGTACAGCCCCAACTCTCTCAGTCTCTCCTCACAGCAGAACAGCTCCAGCCCCCAGTCACGAACTCCAAGGTCTGTTCCAACCTAAACCATTGTGGGAGCTCACTCTGAATGACTCCCAAAGACAGAACCATGACCTTTTTGTACCCATGGTGGAACAGGAACTTCCCATCTCCAGGCCTGTCCTCACCTGGTGTGTCTATGATGTTGATGTTGGTGTCCTTCCACATGGTGTAGGTGGCAGCAGACTGAATGGTGATTCCTCGCTGGCGCTCCAGCTCCATGGAGTCCATTACAGCTCCAACCCCGTCCTTGCCTTTCACCTTGGGACAAAAAACGCAGCACAAGGTTGCTAAGGAAGGCCTTGGCACGTGTGGGAGGGCATTTGGCAAGCTGAGCATCATGCAGGGAAGAAAAGCAGGCAGGCCCAGGCTGCCCCAGGCACTGCCACAGTCCCTGTCCCAGCAGGGGTTTCCAAGTTGTGTAAAGGGTGGTGGGGAGTGGCGCTCTGGGTGCTGCTGGGTGCTGCTCTGTGCCCTGCTGGGCCATGGTTCAGTGGACAGCTGGCAGTAAGGCTTGGACTTGGTGATCTTGAAGGTCTCTTCCTACCAAACTGGTTCCATGATTTTGAAGTGTGATTTTTTTTTCTGCAGTCTCAGCTGTGTTCTGCTCTGCTGAGGATCATCCTTGGAAAAGTGACCTACCAGAAATCTGCAGGAAGTCATCCTTCAGTGTGGCTTTCACAGGGTAACACCCCTGAGGCTAACAATGTCAGCCCTGTGTGCTCTGCTTCAGACTCACAGAATGGCTTCAGCTGGAATGAACCTTCAAGCTCATCCAGGATGTCAGGAGTTGGAAGGGACCCAAAAGAGCTCCTTGACTCCAATGCCCCTGCCAGAGCAGGGTCTAGCTCAGGTCACACAGGCCTAGAAAGGCTCCAGAGAAGAAGACTCCACAGCCTCTCTGGGCAGCCTGTGCCAGTGCTCTGGAAGCCTTCCAGTCAAGAAGTTGCCCTTTGTGTTGAGCTGTAACCTCCTGTGCTGCAGCTTCCATCCATTGCTCCTTGGCCTATCCCAAGGAGCAAGTGAGCAAAGCCTGTCCCCCAACTCCTGACCCCCAGTCCTCAAGATAGTTCTAAAAATTGATTAGATCCCATCTCAGCCTTCTCTTCTGCAGACTAAGCAGCCCCGGGTCACTCATCCTCTCCTCATCAGGCAATGCTTCAGTCCCCTCAGCATCCTCACAGCCCTCCCTTGGACTCTTTCCAGCAGATCCCTGTCCCTCTTCAACTGGGAAACCCCAAACTGTCCTATCACAGGGGAGCACAGGAGAGGTGCTTCAGCCCTTGGATCACCTTTGTGCTGCTCTGGACCTGCTTCAACAGATCCACACTCTCCTGTGGGGTGCTACAAACCATAGAATGGTTTAGGTTGGAAGGTACCTCAAAGCTCAGCCAGTTCCAACCCACCTGTGCCATAGGCAGGGACACCTCCTACTAGAACAGGCTGCTCAAGGCCTCATCCAACCTGGCCCTGAACACCTTCCTGGGCAACCTGTACCGGTGTCTCCCCACCCTTCAATTCCTCCTAACATCTAGTTTCAGTCTCCCCTCTGCCACTTCAAACCCATTATTCCTCCTCCTCCTGTCATTACCAGACCTTATCAATAGTCCCTCCACAGCCCTCCTGGAGACCCCTTCAGATCCTGGAAGGCCACTCCAAGGTCTCCTGGAAGCCTTCTCTTCTCCAGGCTGATAAGCCCCCACACTCTCAGCCTGTCCTCAGAGCAGAGCTGCTGCAGCCCTCTGAGCATCTTGGTGGCCTCCTCTGCACTGGCTCCAACAGTGTTCCCTTCTCTGACCCACCGCAGGGAGGGCTTTTGGACTAGCCTGACCTCAAAGGTCCCTTCCAACCCCAACCCACTGGAGGACTCCCCGGAGAGCAGCTGTGGGGACCCTGTGGCAGCTGACCTCGTGCATCTGTGCTATCCTGCCCGTGTAGAAGAGGATCCTCTCGGTCAGTGTGGTCTTCCCCGAGTCGATGTGGGCCGAGATGCCGATGTTGCGGATCCGCTCGTTGGGAAGGGCTCCGGAAGAGCACAGCCTGCAGCAGGGCACCACCACCTGGAAAGGGAGATCAGGTATTAGCAACTAATACTCTTCACCGGTCTGGGTGGAGAGAGACCGGCACAGGTTGCCCAGGGAGGTTGTGGAGGTTCTGTGCTCCACAACCTCCCTGGAGATATATTAGGACCAGGCTGGATGAGGCCTTGAGCAATCCGGGAGGTGTCCCTGCCCTCAGGGAGCTGTCCAAGCTCCTCAGGGTTACCCCCACTCAGCTCCGCACCTCACCGCAGGCATCCAGGCAGCCCTTGCGGGCCGTGTCCCACGTTTCAACCCCGTTTTTTCCTCCCGTTCATCTGACTGTGGCTCCGAAGGGTTTTCCCGCAGCTGATGCACTGCTACCTGCCAGTTCGGCCCTCTCCCTGCGGCTATCCCCTTCTCCTCCCTCCCAACGCCTCGGTTAACACATGGGAAGCCGGCACGGCCCCCGGGACACGGCCCCCGGGACACGGCCCCCGGGACACGGCCCCCGCGCTGCCCCGAGTGGCCCCAACCCCGAATGGCTCCGGCCTAGGGTCAGCGCGTCCCTAGGCGGGCTCGGCCCCCAGGCTGCCCCGAGTGGCCCCGACCCCGGCCCGGGGTTAGCGCATCCCTGTGAGGGCTCGACCCCCAGGCTGCCCCAAGAAGCTGTACCCACGGTCCCGGCCCCGGTCCCGACTCGGGATCAGCGGGTCCCTAGGCGGGATGGACACCCAGGCTGCCTCAAGAGGCTGTACTCCCGGTCCCGGCCCCGGTCCCGACTCGGGATCAGCGCGTCCCTAGGTGAGCTCAGCCCTCAGGCTGCCCCGAGTGACCCCGGCCCGGGGTCAGCGCGTCCCT
>VWZI01011638.1:57759-91613 GCA_013396835.1 Psilopogon haemacephalus
CCAAAAAAAAAAAACCCAAACAAACTCTTCAGTGTGGTTCCTGAGGAGCTTAAGAAAGCCAACTCCTTATTTCCCAGAGCTTTTGCTCACCCTGAATGACAGGAAACTTAGGGCATCAAATCATTTGAGGTGCCAGCAGCTCCAGAGAAATGCCTTCTGCAGTTAGAATCTGGCCAGTGCTGGCAGCCAGCTTTAGCTAGGGAACTGGAGGCCACACGTTGCAGTGTGGGGTGGGTAAAACTACAGCAGGGTAAAACCCTGCTGACACACTTTTCACACAAAGCAAGGTGTCACTTGTGCCTCTGGAAGAGATCACTGAAGAGTTAACACTTCTAGAGCTGAAAATCCCAAGGCCCAAGCTGATGGCTAACTGCTCTACAAGTGAGAGCCATTCTCTAAGCTCCTGCTTTCCCATTTGAGTGCTCCTTAAAGCCTCCCAGAGGAAGCAAAAAAGCTCCCTGAGGGCCATTGCTTGTTTCTCCTTGGGTTCTTTTAACAGATCTTTTACAAGGTATTCCAGACCCTCAACCACCTACAGCTGGAGAGCATTCCAAGCACAGTTACAGTTGCAATTCTGACCAGGTCTTGTTGGAATCATGGCTACAAACCTGCTCCAAGCTGCTAGATGACCTTCATAGGTCCCTTGCAACCCAGAGCATTCTGCAATACTGTGCTAGTGCCCAAGTCTGGGCTCTTCTCATGGCCAGCAGAGATGAAGCACCAGCAGACAGATCTCTGAACAGAGAAGCCAGCTGCTGAAGGAGCCACTTCTACAGCCTTGCTGTCAGCATGCTTAGCCAACCCCAACATTTCCACTGAACAAGGACAAATGAATTCTCCCTGGCATCACACAAGCACCAAGACAAGCAGCTCCCAGGCACGCCCAGCCCAGCCCAACCTGTGCCTGTGCTTTCCTTGGGCAGAAGCATGCACACAGCAGCAGCTGCAAGAGTGACTGCTCCTGGGATACTAACCACTCTGCCAAAGCCTCCAAAGGGCAGGAGGGAGTACCTTGTTGCCTAGAAGAAAAGGGAGCAGTGGTTTTGAATCATCATGGCTATCAGCAGACGCAGCAGAAGGCATCTGCAGACACAGCAGCTGAGGTGGGACATGCCCAAGCAGAGCCAGAGAAGGGCTTTGGGCCTGGAGAAGATCTGCACGGGCAACTCCAGCACTGCCTAACTCTAGCAAGGCTGCTGCTGAACCACCACAGCTCTGCAGGGTTTAAACCACTCCAGGGATGGGGACTCAGCCACCTCCCTGGACAGCCTGTGCCAGGCTTTAAGAACCCTTTCAGTGAAGAAGTTTCCTCTGATGTCCAAACTAAACCTCCTGTGGAGCAACTGAGGCCATTTCCTCTTGTCCTATCTCATTCTTTGGGAGCAGAGCCCAACCCCAGCTGGCTGCAGCCTTCTCTCAGACATCTGTAGAGAGCCTCCTGCTCTCCAGGCTGCACACCCCCAGCTCCCTCAGCTGCTCCTTCCCAGCCCTCTTCTCCAGACCCTTCCCTACCTTTGCCTTCTCTGGCCCTGCTCCAGCCCCTCAATGTCCTTCTGGGAGTAAGGGGCCCAAAGATGAACCCAAGCTGCCCAGTCCAGGGGGACCATCTCTGCTCTGCTCTTGCTGGCCACACCAGTGCTGATTCAGGCCAGGCTGCTGGTGCCCTCCTGAGCACACTGCTGGCTCATCTTCAGCTGGCCGTAATCAACACCCCTAGGTGAAATAAAACCACTCCTGAAGGGGACCTTGCTGGTGTATAGTGTGGTGCAGCAAGCTGAGCCACAGCAGCTGTGTGCAGAAGCCATGTGTCGGCACTGGGTGCAGGTGTGGCTGGCACCACAGTGAGAACTCCTTTCATCAGTCCTGCTCATCCATGCACATTCAGCAGCACAGTGAGGGGATTCTGCCCCTCTGCTCTGACTTCACCTGTAGCACTGCCTCCAGTTCTGAGCATCCCCAGCACAAGAGATGTTCAGAGGCTGCAGAACCTCTGCTGTGGGGACGGGCTGGAAGAGTTGTGGCTGTGTAGCTTGGAGAAGAGAAGGCTGCAGGCAGACCTTAGAGCAGCCTTGCAGGATTTGAAAGGAGCTACCAGAAAGCTGGGGAAGGTCTTTTCATCATGGGCTTGTAGTGCTACGAGGAACAATGGCTTTGAGCTGGGAGAGGAGACAGAGTGGAGAGAAGTAATACATTTTTGAGAGTGAGGGTGGGGGAGACACTGGCACAGGTTGCCCAGGGAGGTTGTGGAGCACAGACAGTGAGGGTGGGGAGACACTGGCATAGGTTGCCCAGGGAAGTGTTGAATACCAGCCTGGATGAGTCCTTGAGCACCATGGGCTGGTGGGAGGTGTCCCCTGGGCATGGCAGGGAGTTGGCACTGGATGATCTTGGAGGCCCATTAGAACCCACCCCATTCTCTCTATCTGTGCTAGCAGCACATCAAACCAGCAGCTGAGGGTCAGTCATTTGCCATGGCCTTGGTACCAGAATCATTTAGAACACTGCACAGTGCCCCAGAGCTGCCACACTCCTGCCAACACAGCCTTCCAGCACTGGCAGCTCACTCAAATCCACAGGTTAGGAATCCTTGGAGTGTCCATTTCTGCCTGGCACACAGTGTTAGAGCCCAAAGAGGTGCAGCAGTGCCTTGGTGCTGAGCTGCTCACAAAATCTCTTGTGAGACACAGAGCCAGGCCTGAACTTGTCAGCACTTTCAAAAGGTCACTGCAGAGGAGTTCTGGGGACATCTATCACCACCTGCAGAACACCCCAAGACAAACCCTTCCTGAGCAAGTTGATTCTCCTGCAGCTGTATAAATAGCTGCAGCTATAAACACCAGCAGATGCAGTTCCTGTTGGACCAGCTGCTATGGAACACTCCTCACTGCCAGGGCAGGGAGATGCTGAGAAGCATAGGGATGGTTCCAGGAAAATTGGGATTTTGAGGGTCACATAAAAGCCAACTTGAAGAGAGGCTGCTGACACAGAAGCCCTCCCTGCACAACAACCTGCAGGGAAAAAGGCTCACAGGATGTCAGGGGTCTGAAGGGACCCAAAGAGCTCCTTGAGTACAACACCCATGCCAGAGTAGGACCATCCAATCTAGCTCAGGGCACACAGCAACACATCCAGGCAGGCCTTGAAAGGCTCCAGAGAAGGAGACCATAACCTCTCTGGGTAGCCTGTGCCAGTGCTCTGGGGCCCTTACAGTCAAGAAGTTGGAGTCCACAACACAAGCAAGACATGGAACTGTTGGAGCCAGTCCAGAGGAGGGCCACGAAGATGCTCAGAGGACTGCAGCAGCTCTGCTATGAGGATTTGCTTGCCTAAGATACAGGACAGTACCCAAACAAAACCAACTGACAAACATCTTCGTCAGATGTTTTACCCCATTCCTCCTGCTCATATTCTAACCCTCATCCTCCTCTCCCATCTCCAAGAGGCTAAAGACTGATGGTGCTTGAGAAATTTCAAGCTGCATTGCTGTCTGCTGAGTTGGTACAAGGCATTCTGTTCCTTGGAAAGCAGGAGGCAGAGCTGTGTAGATCCTAGTCGGGTGGCTGAGTGAGATCAGGCTACCCAATAACCAGACGCTGAAGTGCAGAGGGCAGCTCTGCACACACACAGGCATGCTCCAGGTCCCCTCAACACCAACTTAGAACATCACTAATTACCACAAGCAATTTTAATAGGGCCTTTGCCAGGGCAGTAAAGAGAGTTTGGTTTTTTTTTCCCTGTAGGAAAAAGACATCATTAAGTGTTTGAGTCACTAAAAGCAGTCTGAGACAACTACAAGCCTCCAGTAATTAGTGCTGAGCCTCTTGTGACATATGACAGCTCTTAGGTGAGGCACAAGGAATATGAAAGGATCCCGGGAGGACTCCAGCAGGTGTGGAATGCTTTTGAGCAGCCCTCCTGTACCTTCAGCAACAGACAAAGGCTTTCTGTGCCCCACAGTTAGACCTCCCTGCCAAGAGCAAGGGGCACGAACCCCTTGGGCGTGCTGGGCTCTTTTTCTGAAGGAAACAGAAGTCTGCTCTGGTTTTAGGCCTCTACTGACCCAAGGTTTAAGAGTCTGCCTCAGTGGAGGAAAGATCACACCCTAATTAGAGCCAGCAGAGTCTATATTTGAAGCTAACTGGCAGTGTGTGAGCACTGAGGAAGGAATCTGACAGTTACCCTTTTGACTCCGAGCTGGCAGCCTGTGTTTCAGCTCTGCTTATTAAGCTCTAACTATCCAGGTCTGAACAAGCAGCCCCAAAGCTGGCTGAGTTCCACCAGCCCTTGTCCTCTGTCTCTGTCTTCCAACTGCTTTTCTCACGAGCCAATGTGACTTTGTGAGCTTCAGAGAGCACTCAGCTGCAAAAGATGTAGGCGGTGGAAGGGAGAGGAACTGATGTATAACCCTTCTAAATACAGCTAGCAGATAAGGGTTAGCTACAGAAGCATAAAACAGAACAGCTCTGCGTGCTCTGAGGGCTGAAAAGATTCTGCAAGTCAAAGAGATCACTGCCTGCTGCTCAGCTACAGGTGGGAATTCACAGCAGTGTGGAGTTATGTATCTATTTCCCTCATCTGGAATTTTCTTAGATATAGAGGAAACAGCTCTGGAGGCCTCAGCACAGGAAGGATGTGGACCTGATGAACTCAAAGCAGAGTTCCTCATACAGTAAGGGTGGGGAGAGTCTGGCACAGGTTGCCCAGGGAGGTTGTGGAGCACAGATCAAAGATCACATCCTGTGCTTCTGTGCTCCACAACCTCCCTGGAGGTGTTGAGTGCCAGCCCGGATGTTAGGAGGAAGTTCTTTCCAGTGAGGAGAGGTTGGCACAGGTTGCTCAGGGAGGCTGTGGAGCACAGAAGCACAGAATTGAATCTTCAATCAAAGATTACATTCTGTGCTTCTGTGCTCCACAACCTCCCGGGAGGTGTTAAAAGCCAGGCTGGATGAGGCCCTGAATGACCTGTTCTAGTGGGAGGTGTGTGTTGAGTGCCAGCCCGGATGTTAGGAGGAAGTTCTTTCCAGTGAGGAGAGGTTGGCACAGGTTGCTCAGGGAGGCTGTGGAGCACAGAAGCACAGAATTGAATCTTCAATCAAAGATTACATTCTGTGCTTCTGTGCTCCACAACCTCCCGGGAGGTGTTAAAAGCCAGGCTGGATGAGGCCCTGAATGACCTGTTCTAGTGGGAGGTGTCCCTGCCTATGGCAGGGGGAGTGGAATTGGCTGAGCTTTGAGGTCCCTTCCAACCTAAACTATTCTGTGATTCTATGATTAATGATTCTCAGTATGTGCTGGGTGAGTGGCAGGAGGCTGAAGCCAGGCTCTGCTGGGGGATGTCCAGTGCCAGTACAAGGGGCACTGGGTAGAAGCTGAGGCAGAGGAAGTTCCATATGAACCTGAGGAAGAATTTTTTTCACTGTGAGGGTGACAGAACCCTGGAACAGGCTGCCCAAAGGAGTTGTGGAGTCTCCCTCTCTAGAGATATTCAAGAACTGTCTGGATGCGTTCCTGTGTGATCTACTCCGAGTGATGCTGCTCTGGCAGGGGGGGATGCACCAGAGGAGCTTTCGCAGTCCCTTTCAGCCCCTGACATTCTATGGTTGATTCTGTGTGTTTCTGTGCGATCTGCTCTGGGTGATGCTGCTCTGGCAGGGGGTGCTGCACCAGATGACCTTTCAAGGTCCCTTCCAGCCCCTGACACTCTGTGAATCTATGATTCTAAATGGGAAGCACCAAGAGGGACACGACTCACATTGACTGACCTGTTCAAGATGGAGGTGTCCCTGCCTATGGCAGGGGTTGGAACTGGCTGAGCTTTGAGGTCCCTTCCAACCCAAACCATTCTACGATTCTATGATTTCACTCAGCAAAGACAACCTGCCCAAGGCTGTAACAGCTGAGCCAAGCTCCAGAACCGAAGTGGGAAGGTGAAGCCAACTCCCCCCACCCCGTACAAGTGAAGTGCAGGCAGCAACGGTGAGAGATGAAGCAAAGACTCACCCTGGCACCTCCTCTGCGGGCGAGCTGCGAGTCCTGGCGTGCCCACGGCTCCACTGCGCTCTCCCCTGCGGCTGGCAGGCTGAGGAATGGGTCCCGGCCAAACGGGTCGGAGAAGCTCCTCATCATCTGCCTCATGTGCTCATGGTGGGCAGCGAATGGGTCCCTGCAAGGCAGAGGTGTTTCACAGTCACCAGGCGCTGCTGCAGGCTGTATGAGGTGGCTCAGGTGTGGCCCAGGCTCCCTCTGCAGGGCTCAGTTCTTCGCTTTAATGAGACCCCACCAAGAGGTTTCGTTTTCCCTCACAAACTTCCTTCCCTTTCCTGCCCACCTCTCAGGTGCTGCGCTCTACTCTGCTCTCATCAGACTCCACCTGGAGCACTGTGTACAGTTCTGGAGCCCCCAACGCAAGCAGGACATGGAACTGTTGAAACCAGTCGAGAGGAGGCCACCAAGATGCTGAGAGGGCTGCAGCAGCTCTGCTGTGAGGACAGGCTGAGAGAGTTGGGGCTCTGCAGCCTGGAGAAGAGAAGGTTTCCAGGAGACCTTGGAATGGCCTTCCAGGATATGAAAGGGGCTCCAGGAGGGCTGGGGAGGGACTATTGACAAGGTCTTGTAATGAGAGGAGGAGGAGGAATGGGTTTGAAGTGGCAGAGGGGAAACTGATTTGGACCCCCCCACCCTTGCTGTTCCTGCTGAAAACCACTTAATTAAGCATTGCTCTCCCAGGTTTGCCTACTTAGACTTAGGGCACCTTATCTTTCTTCCTATCCATCTTGTGGCACTCCCAGGACACCTCACACCTCTCCAGGATGCCACAACCTTGCCCACAACACCCAACCCTTCACAATGACTTCCTCTTGAAAGCCTCCTAACAGCTTTTCTCCTCCTCCATCCCTTCTCCAGTCCCACAAATACTGGTTTTATAGATTCATAAATTCATGGAATGAGTTGGGTTGGGTTGGAAGGGACTTTGAAGATCATCCAGCTCCAACCCCCCACCACGGGCAGGGACACCTCCCACCTGCCCTTCAACACACCTCCAGGGAGGGGGCAGCCACAGCCTCCCTGGGCAGCCTCTTCCAGTGTCTCCCCCACCCTCACTGGCAAGAATTTCTTCCTTGTCTCCAGTCCCAGTCTGCCCATAGACATTTTGACCTCTTTGCTTGCTACTTTCCCACACCAAAGCTGCATGGAGCGAATCATAGAATCAGCCAGGGTTGAAAGGGACCACAAAGATCATCCAGTCCCAACTGCCTTGCCATGCCCAGGGACACCTCACACTAGATCAGGATGTCCAGAGCCTCATCCAGCCTGGCCTTAAACACCTCCAGAGATGGGGCCCCAACCACCTCCCTGGGCAACCCATTCCAGGCTCTCACCACCCTCATGGTGTAGGATTTCCTCCTCACATCCAGCCTGAATCTCCCCACCTCCAGCTTTGCTCCATTTCCCCTAGTCCTGGCACTTCCTGATAGCCTAAGAAGTCCCTCCTCAGCTTTTTTATAGGCCCCTTTCAGATACTGGAAGGCCACAATAAGGTCACCTGGGAGCCTCCTCCACAGTGAACAGCCCCAACTCCCTCAGTCTGTCCTCACAGCAGAGCAGCTCCAGCCCTCTGATTATCCTGCTCCAGCATGTCCACATCCCTCTTGTAATAGGGGCTCCAGAACTGGATGCAGTACTCCAGGTGGGGTCTCGCCAGAGCTCAACAGAGGGGGAGAATCACCTCCCTTGACCTGCTGGCCACACTTCTTATGCAATACAGAATCTGGTTGGCTTTCTGGGCTGCAAAGCAAGGCACAGCCACATTGCTGCATTCACCTCCCAACCTAGTTTGTTTTTCCAAATATCCCTTTAAGCCAGTCAGCTCCTGAACCCCCTCCAGCTCAAACAGACCTTTCCAGTTCAAAAGTAGCTTTCCCGTGGCTGGGCGGGTCCTAATCTCTCCCCCTCACATGACTGCCGCTTAACATCTGTCCCAAGGCGATAAGCAGCTCCTGCGCAGCAAGAGGATGAAGAGCAGATGGAAAAAGCCTGAGCTGGAGCCAGGCTGAGGGCCACCCCACACAGCATGGGCATGCTGCAATCTGCTCTCACACCACAGGCCTCAGACAGGTTTGGTGACGCTGCTTTGGACGAGATCATCCCTGGAGGTCCCTTACAAACCCCAACAGGCTGTGACTCTGTGAGTTATGAACTGTGTTGCATCAGTGACTTTGCATCACAAAACCTCCACTCCTTCCCAGCTCAGCTTCTTGCGTGTGCTACATCCTTTAAGCCATCTTAACACAAGGTATCTGCTGTGGAGGCACAGATTTAGAGGCAAAACTAAAAGCCTCCCAGTTGCCCAGGGACATCTCAGGAAGCCATTCATGGGAATCATAGAATGGTTTAGGTCGGAAGGGACCTCAAAGCTCAGCCAGTTCCAACCCCCCTGTGCCATAGGCAGAGACACCTCCCACTGGAACACGTCGCTCAAGGCCTCATCCAGTCTGGTCCTGAACACCTCTAGGGAGGTTGTAGAGCACAACCTCCCTGGGCATCCTGTGTCAGCGCCTCACCACCCTCACTGGAAAGAACTCCTCCTAACATCCAGTTTCAATCTCCCCTCTGCTAGTTCAAACCCATTCCTCCTCATCCTGTCATTACAAGACCTGGTGAATAGTCCCTGCCCAGCCTTCCTGTAGGCCACTTTCAGATACTGGATCTGCTGCATGCATCTCTTGCATGCAGCAACAGGTAGCACACAGGTGGGGATTTTCATCCCACTCAGTGATTTTTTTTTTTGTAACTCAGGCTTAAGCTCTGAGGTTTAATGCTGTGTGTGGCAGCTGGAACACTTCCAGGTGTCAGCAGCCCAATGTCAACTCCTTACTGCAGCCTGTGTCTCTGCCTAACTGCAAAGCAGCAACCTGCAGCACTGAGTGCAGTTTATTGTTTGCAAAGCCTGCTTTGCATTAACATTAATTGTTTGGTTTTTTTCCCTCCACTTGAGAAGTTATGTGGGTCTCAGAACACTAAAGGTCCCAGAGCAGTGGCACAGGCTGCCCAAAGAGTTTCTGGAGGCTCCTTCTCTGGAGCCTTTCAAGGCTTGTCTGGATGTGTTGCTGTGTGCCCTGAGCTAGATTGGATGGTCCTGCTCTGGCAGAGGAGTTGGACTTAATATCTTTGGGTCCGTTCCAGCCCCTGATATCCTGTGAGTCTGAAGCTACAGCCTCCCACTGGAGGTAACAACCTGGAGCAAGAAAAAAGCTGTGTGTTGGGGAATCCAAAGCAGAGCCATCTGTACTTGGCAGAGGAGACAATCCTGCTGCTGTCCAGGCTGCTGTGGGCTGAAGATGGGCAGCACTTTGCCTGCCCAGCTGACTGACTGCTGCTTCTCCCAGGACAGCTGCTCACACGTGGAGGCATTTCTCATTTCACCCAGGCACTATTTCCAGTTCAGCAGTGAAAAGCTCTCCTTGGGAGGCAGCAGAAGCTGATTATTGCACTGTGCTGGAAGCAAGTCTTATCTGAAGTAATAAGCTCTTTTTTCCTTCACCGTATGCAGAAGAGATTTGCCAGGCTGGTGCCAAGGAAGTGAATCTCTAGATCAGCCTCTCTCATCTCTTTCACACACACACCCTTCCTCTAGCTTCTCCAATCTGTTGCCCTTGGCATCAGCAGCTGCAATAAAAACTAGCAAGTGAAATGAATAAAGAAGAGGAAAGCACACTACAAATCACTACAAACAAGACTTCGTTTCCATTTTTGCTGTAGTTCATAGAATTGTTTGGGTTGGAAAAGATCCTTTGGGCCAATCATTCCCTAACCCTGCCCAGGCTGGGGCCAATCTATGGCCCTCAGCACATCTACACAGCTCTGAAACACCTCAGGGGTAGGCATACAGCCACTTCCCTGGGTGGCCCATGCCAGGCTTGGAGAACCCTTTCAGCCAAGAAGTTTCTTCTCATGTCCAACCCAAACCTGCCCTAGTGCAGCTTGAGGTCATTTCCTCTTATCCTATCCTATGCTTTTTGGGGGAAGAGCCCAACCCCAACTGGTTCAAACCTCCTCCCAGGGAGCTGCAGCGCCAAAGGTCTGCCCTTCAGGCTCCTTTTCTCCAGGCTGAACAGCCCCAGCTCCTTCAGCTGCTCCTCACCTGCCCTGCTCTCCAGACCCTTCCCCAGCATCATTGCCCTTCCCCAGCCCTGCTCAGGCAGATTTGCAGAGTGAGGTTTCCTGCCTAGCCCATCCTGCAGACACACAATCATAGAACAGAATCATAGAACAGAATCATAGAACAGAATCATAGAACAGAATCATAGAACAGAATCATAGAACAGAATCATAGAACAGAATCATAGAACAGAATCATAGAACAGAATCATAGAACAGAATCATAGAACAGAATCATAGAACAAGCTATGTTAGAAAAGGCCTTCAAGCTAATCCAGTCCAACCTATCCCCCCAGCCCTAACCAATCAACTAGACCATGGCACTAAGTACCCCATTCAGATTTTGCTTTAACACCTCCAGGGACAGGAACTCCACCACCTCCCTGGGCAGCCCATTCCAATGCCAATCACTCTCTCTGGGAACAACTTCCTCCTAACATCCAGCCTCAGCCTGCCGTGGCACAGATTGAAGCTGTGTCCCCTCCTTCTGTTGCTGGGTGCCTGGTAGCAGAGCTCAAACCCACCTGGCTACGACCTCCCTCCAGACAGCTGCAGAGAGAAATGAGGTCTGCCCTGAGCCTCCTCTTCTGCAGGCTGTACACCCCCAGCTCCCTCAGCCTCTCTTCACAGGGCTGTGCTCCAAGAAGAGCTGTTCTAGCAGCACCCTAATCCACACTGTCAGCAGCCCGGGGTTTGCAGCTAAGCAGCAAGTTCTGCTTTCAGAGCCACAAAGCCACCTCAGCTGGAACCTCCTGTAACCAAGAGATACAGGTCAACAAACCCACATCACAGGGCCTGATGCCTTCCTCATCCACCCACTACCTTTTATCTTTGCCTGCAATTAATCTCCACTTAGTTATGTGCCACATTTCTAGGGAAAAAAGAATTGCAATGATTCAGGCTCCCTGGAATTCTCTGCTCCCATTCTTACCTGCCCTGTAGCCAGGCTGGACGCTGCAGCATTTTGGGCTACTCCAGCACCCTACCGGGATTTTAGACCTTTCTCTACTTCGATTTAGGCTTCGGCAGCAAAGATTCCCAGGAGAGATAAATTGGTCTCCAAGCTGAACGCACAAATATGCTCTGCCCCAACACCAACATCCGCTCGGGGCTTCGGGGCAAGGAACCAATTTGCCTCTACCCATCTCACACACCTACTTGAGTTTGATGCAAGAACGTTTGGGGATCTTTAGTGGAAGCACCAACAGCAGCCACGGGGGAAAAACAGCACATCAGAGCCAAATAAAGGCAGGACATCTAGCACCTGGCTGCTCTCAAAGCAGGAAAAGCAGATCCAAGGAACCCAAAGCAAGGGAAGTGAAGATTTGGTGGCCAGCGTCGTCCTTTCCAGCCTTACTGCCCCTGAATGTATGTTCTTGAGGGCTTCAGTGCGCTCCGAGATAGAAAAGATCAACAAACATGACCGAGGAGGGGACGAGAGCCAAGGCTCTGCTGTTCAAAACCACCGGCAACAGCCTCAACCCCTCCGCGGCTTCCAACGACGCTTCCCACAGCCGCTGCCTCCGGCTAACCGCCCACCACGGCTGCGACACACACTGGCCCCCTCCTCGCCACCTCGGATTCGCCTCCTCGCCACATCGGACCCCTCCTGACGACTTCACACCCACTCCTGCCACCTCGAATTCGCCACCTCAGACCCACTCCTCCCATCTCGGATTCACCTCCTCGCCACCTTGGACCTCCCCTGGGGACCTCAGACCTACTCCTCCCACCTCAGGTTCGCCTCCTCGCCACCTCGGGCCTCTCCTGCCACCTCAGCTGCCCCTCGCCACCCTCGGACTCCTCCCGGCGACCCCAGACCCCCTCCTGCCACCCTGTACACCCCTCCTGGCCACCTCGGCCCCCACCACGGCCACCCCGTGGCGCCGATGCGGGCAGCCGGGTGCGGCGGGGGGAGGGCGGCAGGCCCCTCACCGGAAGAAGGGATCCTCCTCGAAGCAGCGCCCCAGACCCCCGAACATGGCTGCGGCTCCCGAAGCTCTGACCGCCGCCAGCCCCCCGCAACCCCTGCCAGCCCCGCCCGCCACGCCCGTCAGCGCTGCTCATTGGTCACCGCCGCTGTGACGTCAGACGGGGGCGGGGCGCCGCCGTTGCCGTGGTAACCGAGGGCGCCGCGCGGCCCAGCTCCAGAAGGTTCGGACGGGGGCTCCAAGCAGGTTGACTTAGTGCCGGGCCCGTCGGTTCTGAGCGGGGAAACTCCCTCGCTGCTCCTCGGCCTAGCTTCCCCCCGGAGCTCCCTTATTGCCTGAAGAAGGCCGTGGGGTGGGGTGCGGCTGGGCACGGTTCGGCTAGGCTCGGTTTGTTGGGGTACGGGCACCGGCCCCGGCCCCGGCCGACGCCCCAGAGCCTGGCAGGCGCTGTCGGCTCGGTGCTGCCCCGGCGGCTGCCCCGGTTTCAGGCGGTGTAAGACTTGATGTTTCCAGTAGGTGGCAGTAAAGGAAAGCGAGAGCCGGGGTGGCCTCGGCAGCAGCCTGCGGGCTGCGCGCCGGCACCGCGGTGCAGGGCATAGCGGGCCTGAGCTGAAAGCAGCCCCGAAGAGCTGTTCCAGCAGAAGACAGCAACGAGTAAAAAGCCAGGCCGGGGCGGCGAAGGCTGTCTGACCGAGGCGCGGCAGCCGGCCGGCTGTTTGTGCATCAGGATTATCTTTCACTCCAGGCCAGCCCAGCGCTCCCGAGGCGGATCCCATTTCAGAGGCTTTACCTCCTGGATTGCTTCACTCTTACCGGATCTGTACCGACGCTAGTTAGGGTTACTGGTTAAACAAGGGGAAAGAGCTCCTTGTCTTCCTGGCAGGAAGAAGCAGCCCCGTAGCCAGCTGTAAAGGAGAAAGCTCTCAGCAAATCCTGTCACCAGGCACAAAAGAAGGCCCAGCAGAAGAACACATCAAAGCCATGAGCAGCGTTTTATGGTGGTACCTGCCCACTGGAGCAGGTACCTGTGAACACACAGGGCTGTGCATGACAGCTGTGGTCAAACTTATTTCTGAAGGAGCACAGCTTGAAAGAACTGGAAGTCGAAGAGCATAGAACTGCTGGAGCCACTCCAGGGGAGGCCACAAAGATGCTCCCAGGGCTGGAGCAGCTCTGCTGTGAGCACAGGCTGAGGGAGCTGCCGGGGTGCAGCCTGCAGAGAAGGCTCCAGGGGGACCTCAGAGATGCCTGCCAGTGCCTGAAGGGATCCTGCAGGAAGGCTGCAGAAGGACTTGTGCTGAGGGCCAAGGGGGAATGGTTTGGAGCTGAGGAAGAAGTTGTTGAGTGTGAGGGTGGTGAGAGCCTGGCACAGGCTGCCCAGGGAGGCTGTGGCTACCTCCTGCCTGGGGCTGTTCAAAGCCATGTGGGATGAGGTCTTGAGCAGCCCAGTCTAGTTGAGAGGTGTCCCTGGGCATGGCAGGGGTTTGGAGTAGATGATCTCTAAGATCCCATCTAACCTGAGCCATTACAGGATTCTGTTTCTTCATAAAAAGAGAAAAGCTTTGGGCGGATTGTCCTGCTCTAGATGGCAAAGTTTCTCAGAGCTCTCAGCGTTGTTTCCTCTCCTACACCTCCTGTCCAGAGGCTGGTGAAAGCTTTCACCTCCTCTTCTTGCAAAATCCCAGTTTTCAGAGAAAAGACAGAAGCAGTGGCCTGGGTGGCCAGGTGGGATTAGGGAGTGGTGGAGCCATAAAGGGTAGATCCTCTGTCCTGCTCAGATCCATCACATGCAGAAGCAGCTCTGCTGATATTTGGCCCAAAGTGGATAAAGCAACATAAAAGATGAATGAGGCGAGGCTGCAGCAGTCTTGAGAACTATCTGTAACCAGGTCAGCATTGATTTTGCTGTCGGCTGAGGTTGACTTCTCCTTAGATCCTCACAAGTGGTGATGTGGCAGCCCTGAGATGCACTCGGAGCTCCAATGGGTCTTGCAGCACAGACCTTGATGCTGACTGACAGGTGGGCAGGGGCAGAAAAAGGCTTCCCCATCGATTACCCAGGTGAAGCCTCTCAGCTGTTTGTACATCTCTGATGAAAGATTAGCAAATAAACCAGGCAGCAGCCATGGGAGTGAGCTCTGATGCTTGGGGGCTTTCGGTAACGCAATCTTATGCCAGTTAGGATGCTAGCAAAGAGCATTTGTGTTGCCTGGGGAGAGGATCCAAGCTGGGTTTCAAACTGCACACAAAAATACGCAGATGCTATAGTAATGTCATCCTCCCTGCTTGTCATGGGCATTAAAGCTCTTTAAAACTCACTGAAACACAAAATTCCACTGGAGTGAGGGCTGGAGGGGACCTCTGGAGATCATCCTGTTCAAGCCCTTGCTAAAGCAGGGCACCCACAGCAGCTTGCCCAGCAGCACAATGACCACAGAGGGTTGGAAGCTCTGCACACAAGGAGACTCCACAACCTCTCTGGGCAGCCTGCTTCAGGCCTCCACCACTCTCACACCAAGCAATTTTCTCCTCCTGCTCAGGTGGAACCTCCTGGGTTCATTTGTGCCCATTGCCCCTTGTGCTGCCCTTGGGCACTACTGAGCAGAGTCTGGTCCCAGCCTCTTACCCCACACAAGTCCTTTAGCTCTTGCTGATCATTGTTCAGATGCCCTCTGGGGCTGCTCTTTTGCAGGCTCTCAGCCCCAGGGCTCTCAGCCTTTGCTCCTTACAGAGCTCCTCCAGGCCCCTTGGCAGCTTTGCAGCCTCCCCTGGGCTCCGTCCAGCAGTTCCCTGTCCCTCTTGAGCTGGGGAGCCCAGAGATGGACCCAGAAGCCCAGATGTGTCCTGACCAGGGCAGAGTAGAGGGGGAGCAGCACCTCTCTTGCCCTGCTGGCCACACTCGTCTTTACACTCCAGCAGAGATATCTTCAACTAGATGAGGCTGCTCCTGGTCCCTGAAGTTTGATCTTAACCATCTCTAGGGATGGGACCTTCACTACCTTTAACATTCAACATAAATCTTCCCTAGGGCAACTTAGGGACATTTCCTCATCCTGTCACTTGTATCTGAGAATATCCCAACCCCCACCTGACTCCAGCCTCCTCTTAGGAAGCTGAGAGAGCACAAGAGGATGCTGAGGGGACTGGAGCACTGCCTGATGAGGAGAGGCTGAGGGACCTGGAGCTGCTTAGTCTGCAGAAGAGAAGGCTGAGAGGGGATTTAATCAATGTTGATAAATCTCTGAGGGCTGGGGGATCAGGAGTAGGGGGACACAGGCTCTGCTGACTTGCTCCCTGGGATAGGCCAAGGAGCAATGGATGGAAGCTGCAGCACAGGAGGTTGCAGCTCAACACAAGGGGCAACTTCTTGACTGGAAGGCTCCCAGAACACTGGCACAGGCTGCCCAGAGAGGTTGTGGAGTTTCCTTGCCTGGAGGCTTTCCAGGCCTGTGTGGATGTGTTGCTGTGTGCTGTGAGCTAGACTGGATGGTCCTGCTGTGGCAGGGGGGTTGGACTCGATATGCTCTTTGTGTCCCTTCCAACCCCTGACATCCTGGGAGCCTCTTGCCCTGCAGGTTGTTGTGCAGGGAAGGGTTCTGTGTCAGCAGCCTCTCCTTGGCATCCTATGAGCCTATGATCCCCTCAGCCTCCTCTTCCCCACACTGAACACCTCCAGCTGCTCCTCCCCAGCCCTGTTCTCCAGCTCTTCCCCAGCTCTGCTGCCCTTTGCTGGATGTGCTCCAGCCCCTGCTGCCTTGGAGGAGCGGAGCTGGGCCCCGCCAGGAGCCAGCTCATTACGAGAGGCTGCCCAGGCCGCTGCAGTCAGCTCTGTTTGCACAGAGTGGTTCCTCTAATTGCTCAGCCCCTCTCTTGCTTCCTGTCTGCTCCAGTTAGGTTTCCTTTGTGCAGATAAAAAGACTGGGGTAAGAAATCACCTCGCTGCTGCCAGTCTGGAGGGCATCTCCAATGAGATTAATGATGTCTGCCTTAATGTGAGAAAACTTTGCATAAATGAGATTATGGTTTCTGCTGAAACCTGCCAGCTCTTATTCGTTTGCAGTAAATATTATCTTTAATTAAAAGTTTTAAGGTATCTTGTTGCTGAGCTAATGAGATCTACAGTGATTTCCCCCAGGAATTAATTTACCTTCTTAATTCTTATTCATTTTGGTGATATGGCTGTTTAAATGGGAGCCAGGCTTCAGAGCTGGGTGGAGCACATCCATCCAGAACAAAAGGTCACGTTGCCACGTTGATTTTTGGTCGTTGGTAGTTATAATTCTCTCTTCTCTCTCCCTTCCAGAGACACCTGTGCAGGTTCCTGCCCCAAACATCTCCTAATGCTCCTGCTCAGCAAAACTTCACGTTCAGGGGCTCTTTACCTGCACCCAATCCAGTTTGCCTCCTTTTTTCTGTACAAACTTACACAGTCACAGAATGGGTTGTGTTGGAATGGACCTCCAAGATCATCCAGTTCCAACCCCTCTGCCATAGGCAGAGACACCTCCCGCTAGCCCAGGGTGCTCCAAGGCCTCATCCAGCCTGGTCCTGAACACCTCCAGGCAGGGAGCAGTCACAGCTGCTCTGGGCAACCTGTGCCAGAGTGGGAACACCCTCACTGTAGATATCTAATCCCTCTGCAGGTGTCCATTGTCAATGTGAAGCTGAACCATCACAGGCTCCCAGGATGTCAGGGGTGGGAAGGGACCCAAAGAGCAACTTGAGTCCAAACCCCCTGCCACAGCAGGACCATCCAATCTAGCACACACAGCAACACATCCAGACAGGCCTGGAAAGCCGCCAGACAAGGAGACTCCACAACCTCTCTGGGCAGCTTGGGACAGTGCTCTGGGACCCTTCCAGTCAAGAAGTTGCCCCTTGTGTTGAGCTGCAACCTCCTGTGCTGCAGCTTCCATCCATTGCTCCTTGGCCTATCCCAGGGTGCAAGTCAGCAGAACCTGTCCCCTCACTCCTGACCCCCAGCCCTCAGATAGTTGGAAACATTTCTTAGATGCCCTCTCAGCCTTCTCTTCTGCAGACTAAGCAGCCCCAGGTCCCTCAGCCTCTCCTCATCAGGCAGTGCTCCAGTCCCCTCAGCATCTTTGCAGCCCTCCCTTGGGCTCTCTTCAGCAGATCCCTGTCCATGTTCAACTGGAAAGCCCCAAACTGAAGGCAGTGCTCAAGAGGAGGTCTCAGCAGGGTGGAGTAGAGGTGAGGAGAACCTCTCTGGATATGCTGGATAGAACCATATTGGATGCAAGATGCAATTTTAGGAATATAAATTCCTGCTCTTTCTTAGAAAAGATTTTGCTGTCATTCCAACCTTTTCCATGTTTTCACTCAGGCATTTATGGTGGCAAACATTCCTGTGTTCACTCAGAGGCTATTTTGGAACCTTTTTTGAAGATATTAGGAAATATCCTTCAATCTACTGTGCTGTCTTCGAAATTTGTTAAAAAAAAAATACTATTGTGCACAGACTGCAGCCAGAATCTCTGCAGAAGATCCCTGCCCCTGTCCTGGCTCCTCCAGTGGGTAAGAAGTATCTCCTGTAGCAGTAGCAGAGCAGATTTTGCCACTGCCTTTACAAAGAGCCAGCACCAACTTCCCCAAGCTCTTTGAGGCAGTGGTTTGGAAGTGGAGCAGGGCAGAGTTAGGTTGGGCACCAGGAGGAAGCTCTGCACAGTGAGGGTGGTGAGACACTGGCACAGGCTGCCCAGGGCTGTGCTTGAGGTCCCATCCCTAGGGACATTTAAGATCAGGCTGGATGTGTCCCTGCAGGGTCCACTGTAGGGAGAGTTGGGCAAGGTGCCCTTGCAGGGTCCCTTCCAGCCCAGTGTACTCTGAGAAGCTGTTGAAACCCTCCCATGTCTAACTTGCTTGCAAACCAACTTCCTTCCCATCACACATAAAGGAGAGGACTCAATAATGCATGAGCCACTAAAGAATGCTGCCTGCTGTTGTCAGGGCAACAAATACCTCTGCAACTGCAGCATACATCTGCATGCTGCCTCCACTTGAAGGCTTCCATACTTAAGGCTTCAGCAAAGTTTTTCTTTTTAAAGGGAGATTTTTTTTCCTGTTTCTTCATTATATTGCATCGGTAGAACACAAACTCACGTCCAAGACCTGCAGCAAAAGACTTCTCTTCATTCTAAAAGAACCTTTTTACATCATCTCCACAACCTATAGCCCACTAGAGGGTTTCTGAGCTGTTGGCTTGAGTTTAGAAGCATCAGAGAATCACAGAATCAATTTTGTCTCGCAGCAATGACCTCCTCAGGTTCCTTTTCCTCATTGGTCCTTTTCGTCTTCTCCTCGGCCCTCATTTTGCAACTTTTCCCCTTTTACCTTCCTATTCCTGTTTAGCAGAGTGAAAAGTGAGGCACAGAAATATATCCTCATGCTTTACGAAACAGCACACCCAAAAGCCAGGCAGGAGCTGGCTCCAGTGGCTTTCCTCACTGATTCTGGCATCTGATCCAAAAGAACCATTTGATGCCACCACGTGCAGTAACTACTGCTTCACAAAGCCTGTGGCAGCATAGGCTGAAACATAGAATCATAGAATGGTTTATGTTGGAAGGGACCTCAAAGCTCAGCCAGTTCCAACCCCTTTGTGACATAGGCAGGGACATCTCCCACTGCAACAAGTTGCTCAAGTCCTCATCCAGCGTGGTCCTGAACACCTGCAGGGAGGTGCAGATCACTGCAAAGAACTTCCTGCTAACATCCAGTTTCAATCTCCCCTCTGCCAGTTTAAAGTTTAAGCATCAATTAAGCTGCAGTCATCTGCAGCTGTCTCATTTTGCCATCCCCAATGGCCAGCCCACCAGAAGAGCCATGGTGAGGATGCTGAACTACAGCAGCCTCCTGTGAGGTGGCAGTGGCTTCCTCAGCCCCAGCATCTGCCCTGATCCCTGGCACCAGGGGAGAATAAAATCATACTCCAGTCTCAGCACCATGGCATCCAGGAACTGCCAGAGCGGAACCATCCAATCTAGCTCAGGGCACACAGCAACACATCCAGATAGGCCTGGAAAGGCTCCAGACAAGGAGAATCCACAACCTCTCTGGGCAGCCTGTGCCTGTGCTCTGGGACCCTTCCAGTCAAGAAGTTGCCCCTTGTGTTGAGCTGCAACCTCCTCTGCTGCAGCTTCCATCCATTGCTCCTTGGCCTATCCCAGGGAGCAAGTCAGCAGAGCCTGTACCCACCTCCTGACCCCCAGCCCTCAGAGATTATTAAACATTGATTAAATCCCCTCTCAGCCTTCTCTTCTGCAGACTAAGCAGCCCCAGGTCCCTCAGCCTCTCCTCATCAGGCAGTGATCCAGTCCCCTCAGCATCCTCACAGCCCTGCCTTGGACTCTCTCCAACAGGTCCCTGTCTCTCTTCAACTCTTCAACTTGGGAGCCCAAAACTGAAGGCAGTACTCAAGAGGAGGTCTCAGCAGGGCAGAGTAGAAGGGGAGGAGAACATCCCTGGATCTGCTGCACACACTCTTCTTAATGTCCCCCAGGACCCCATTGGCCCTCTTGGCCAGCAGGGCACATTGCTGTGCCATGGATGTTGTCCCCCAGCACTCCCAGGTCCCTCTCCACAGGGCTGCTCTCCAGCAGTCACCTCCCAGCCTGTACTGCTGCAGTTTATTCTTTCTCCCCACGTGCAGGACTCTGCACTTTTCTTTGTTGAGCCTCATTTGGTTCCTCTGTGCCCAGCTCTGTCCAGATCTCTCTGGATGGCCTCACAGCCTGCAGCCCCATCAGACAAGCCTTCCAACTTGGTGCCATCAGCAAACTTGCTGAGCAGACTCTGTCTGTCTGTCCCTTCATCAGTGTCATTGATGAAGATGTTGAGCAGCACCAGACCCAGCACTGATCCCTTGGGGACTCCACTGGTTGCAGCTCTCCAGTTGGCCCTGGCACCATTGAGCACCACTCTCTGAGCAATACCCTGTAACCAGTTCCTAATCCACCTCACTGCCTGCTCCTTCAGACTTCCTGAGCTTTTTACATTTCAGATGTCTGGGCAAGAGCTGAAGGACCCTTTCCCTCCTCCCCATACCTTCTTTTACAAGAAATGCAGCACAGTTTCCAGAGGATCTTGAGTGGTGGAGTTGTTCCAGAGCTGCCTGCATCCCCTCTGTGCTACCAGCCCAGTGCAGAAGCAGTTTGTTAGAAACTGTTCCTAAATGTCAGACAAAAGCAGGGCTCTATTTGGATGTGCAATAACACTGCCATTAATATTTAATTGCAATAGATATTCCATTCACATCCTCACCCATGTCTGGAGCTGGCTGAGGGCTGAAATCAGGGTTTAGAAAGAAACAAAAGAACCCTGAAATTCACTGAAAATGGTCTCATTCAGCCTGGCCTTCAACACCTCCAGGGAGGTTGTGGAGCACAGAAGCACAGAATGTCATCTTTGATCACATTCTGTATTCCTATGCTCCACAACTTCCCTGGGCAACCTGTTCCAATCTCTCCCCACCCTCACTGCCAACAATTTCTTCCTCCTCTCCACTCTCAGTCTCCCCTCTTCCAGCTTCAATCTGTTCCCTCTCACCCTGTCACTACAAGACCTTGCCGAAAGTCCCTCCCCTGCTCTCCTGTAGCTCCCTTTCAGGCACTGGAAGGATGCAGGATCTCTCAGAACTTTAAATATGGGGCTCTGGCCACTGCCTCCAGAGCTGTGTCCCAAGGAAGGTGATAATCCCCTCCACCATCCCTGGCAGAGCAGCTCCAGGACATGGCAGTGCTGGAGAGGCAGAGGCCACACACCCTGCAGCAGCTGATTTTCGGAGCAGACCCCACACTTCCTTCCCAGAAACTCCCCCGAGGGCAGCAGCACACAAATGTTTGGAGCTTACCTTTTGTTGCATTTGTAAAGATGTGGAGCCCAGGGACAGGGCAAGGGGCACAAACTGGAGCCCAGAAAGTTGCATCTGGCGAGCAGAAGAAACTTGTTTGGTGTGAGGGTTTCTAAGTTTATTTTCTTCAGCACTCATCTCCCCACCACACTGCTCCCCCAAACCAAACTACAAACAAATGAATGCAGGACAACTACAGAAATGGTTTGCTGCCATAGTCAGCAACCCCTAGGACCTCCTGAGGCTATCTCAGAAGGAAGACATTTTCAGGGGTGCAGAGCTGCAGACTGTATTAAAAGGCAGTGACCCAGCTCTGGGCTCCCCAGCTCAGGGATAGGGCACATAGATTGTTTGTGCCCCAGGAAGGCTCCTGCAGGAGCCAGCAGAGTGCTCTTGTAGCTGAGAAGGCCAAAGATCTCCTGGTGGGCATGAAGTGCAGGCAGAAGGGCAAAGGAGGCTCCCCTGCCTCTTCTCTAACCCTGCTGAGGCCACAGCTGGAGTAGTTGGTCCAGCTCCAGAGGGACAGGGAACTGCTGGCGAGAGTCCAGGGGAGGCTGCAAAACTGCTGAGGGGTCTGGAGCAGCTCTGTGAGCAGCAAAGGCTGAGAGGTCTGGGGCTGAGAGCCTGCAGAAGAGCAATCCCAGAGGGCATCTGAGCAATGCTCAGCAAGAGCTAAAGGAGCAGAGGCTGGGACCAGACTCTGCTCAGTGGTGCCCAGGGACAGGACATTGCCCCTAATGGACACAAACTGGAACCCAGGAGGTTCCACCTGAGCAGGAGAAACTTGCTTGGTGTGAGGGTGCTGGAGGCCTAGAGGAAGCTGCCCAGAGAGGTTGTGAAGTGTCCTTGTGTGGACAGCTTCCAACCCCTCTGGGCATTGTAGAATCCTAGAATCAGTCAGGTTTGGAAGGAACCACAAGGATCATCCAGTTCCAATCCCCCTGCCATGGGCTGTCCACAGCCTCACCCAGCCTGGCCTTAAACACTTCCAGGAATGGGGCCTCAACCATCTCCCTGGGCTATCCATACCAGGCTCTCACCACTCTCATGGTGAAGAACTTCTTCCTCACCTCCAGTCTCAATCTCCCCACCTCTAGCTTTGCTTCAGCTTTGTGCTGCTGGGCAAGCTGCTGCGGATGCCCTGCTTTAGCAGGGGCTTTGACTGGAAGGCTTCCAGAGGTCCCTTCCAAGCCCATCCTGCTGGGGCTCTGCAAGGCAACAGAAAACCACAGGACAAATTGCTGTGCCTCAGTGCCCTACCTCCAAACCAGACACTCAGAGGCACAGCATCACATAAGAGAGCCTGGCTCCATCCTCCTGCCCCCACCCTTTAGTCACTGAGCAGCATTGAGCAGATGTCCTCTGGGGCTGCTCTGCAGGCTTCCTGCATCTCATTTCCAGAGCCTTGCTGTGCCAACTGCTCTGGGACAGCAGAGACATCTAGTGGGAAGCAGATTTGTGCTTTGGAGTTACCACCTGCTCAAAATCCATGCCCAGGGCCAGAAGCCTTCCTCTACCATCAGCAGCCCTGCAGCCACACAGCCCCAACTCTGCAGGGCCATCCTCAGGAAGCCAAACCTTGGCCAAGCAGCAGTTTCTATTTTCACCTGAGTTGAAATGAGTTTCACCTCCTGCTTATCATAGAATGGCTTAAGTTGGAAGGGACCTCAAAGCTCAGCCAGTTCCAACCCCTTTGTGACATAGGCAGGGACACCTCCCACTAGAACAGGTTGCTCAAGGCCTCATCCAACCTGGTCCTGAACGATGTGGAGCACAGAAGCACAGAGTGTGATCAAAGATCACACTCTCACCACCCTCACTGTAAAGAACTTCCTCCTAACATCCAGTTTCAATCTCCCCTCTGCCACTTCAAACCCATTCCTCCTCCTTCTCTCATTACCAGACCTTGTCAATAGTCCCTCCCCAGCCCTCCTGTAACCCACTTCAGATCCTGGAAGGCCACTCCAAGGTCTCCTGAAAGCCTTCTCCTCTCCAGGTTGCAGAGCCCCAACTCTCTCAACCTGTCCTCAGAGCAAAGCTGCTGCAGCCCTCTGAGCATCTTATTGGCCTCCTCTGGACTAGCTCCAACACTTCCATGTCCTGCTTGTGCTGGGGGCTCCAGAACTGCACACAGTGCTGCAGGTGGGGTGTTAGGAGAGCAGAGCAAAGGGGCAGAATCCCCTCCCTTGCCCTGCTGGCCACACTTTCTGCCAGAAAAGAGCAGCTGGATCATGTCACAGCTCACCCTGGAGTGGCAATTCCAGAGTGACTCAGTGTCTAAGTCTTGCTCCAGCTCAGCAACTTGCTCCAGCTCAGCAACTTGCTCCCCCACCTCTCCCCTTTTTTTTTTTTTCCCTCCTTAGCAAAGGAGAGAACAGTCAGGAAATAAAAAAACCCAAAATAACCCCAAAACAACAAAACCCAAAACCAAAAAAACAAAGGAAAAAAAAAAAAAGGAAANTCTACATTAAAGGTTTGGTTTAAAAGAAGAAAAAAAAAAAAAAAAAAAAAAAAAAAAAAGAGATAATTCTGCATTAAGCCACAATTAGAAATGGTGAATGTTGTACATACCTCTAGGATTACTTCTTGTTCCTGGTGGAAGCTGAGCCACCACAGCTCTGTGCCATACCTGGATTAAGTCCTGGGTTCAAGCTGATCTCTTCTGAAACAGCTCTCTAGAGTTCAAGGATCTCCACTAAAAATAACTTCCTTCTGGTAACCTGACAGGTGAGAAAGTGTTGAAAAGGGTGGGCTTGGGTTACTGCTGCAGAGGTGGCCCTCGGGTCCAGCCAGTCCTGCTGCTGGCAGAGTGTCCCAAGCAGGAGGAGCAAAACCTGATCTGCTGTGTGGCAGGGAGTCCTTAGACACCTCTGGCTTAGCAGCAAGGACTCTTTGTGCACTGCTGCACAACAGCAAGAGCCATTTTTAAACTACAGACAGCTCCTTCTCCAGCCTCACCTTGGAGATCTCCAGGGAGGGAGCCTCAATCACCTCCCTGGGCAACCTGCTGTAGGCTTCCAGCAGCCTCCTGGTGCAGAACTTGCTCCTCACATCCAATCTCAATCTGCTCTGCTCTCATTTCAAACCATTGCCCTGGTCCTATCCCTGCAGGCCTTTGGGCACAGTCCCTCTGCAGCCTACTTGGAGCCCCTTCAGGCACTGGCAGGCTGCTCTGATGTCTCCCTGGACCATTCTCTGCTCCAGGCTGAACACTCCCAGCTCCCTCAGCCTGGCCCTACAGCAGAGGTTCTCCATCCTCTGATCATCCTTGTAGCCTCCTCTGGACCCTCTCCAGCAGGTCCAGGTCTCACAGCTGGACACAGCCCTGGGGTCCCTCAGCTGGCCCCAGCCCTGCAGATGAGGCTGAGGATGAGAGCAGAGCAGAGAAGCAGGATCCCCTCTCTCCATCTCTGCCCACACTGCTGTGGATGCAGCCCAGGCTGCCCTTGGCCTGCTGTGCTGGCAGTGTCCATTGCTGACTCCTGCCCAGTTTCTCACCCGCAGCACCCCCAGACCCTTCTCTGCAGGGCTGCTCTCCAGCTCATCACCCCCAGCCTGCATTGATCATAGAATCATAAAATGGTTTAGGTTGGAAGGGACCTCAAAGCTCAGCCAGTTCCAATCCTCCTGTGCCATAGGCAGGGACACCTTCCACTGGAACAGGTCGCTCAAGGCCGCATCCAGCCTGGTCCTGAACACCTCCAGGGAGGCTGTGAAGCACAGATGGGGATCAAAGATCTCATTCAGTGCTCTGAACCTCCCTGGGCAACCTGTGCCAGTGTCTCACCACCCTCAATGTAAAGAACTTCCTCCTAACATCCAGTTTCAATCTCCCCTCTGCTACTTCAAACCCATTCCTCCTCATCCTCTCATCACCAGACCTTGTCAATAGTCCCTCTCCAGTCTTCCTGTAGGCCCCTTTCAGATCCTGGAAGGCCACTCCAAGGTCTCCTGGAAGCCTTCTCTTCTCCAGGCTGCAGAGCCCCAACTCTCTCAGCCTGTCCTCATAGCAGAGCTGCTGCAGCCCTCTGTTCTGAGGACTGTTCCAAGCCAGATGCAGAAGCTTGCACTTGGCCTTGTTGAAGCTGATGACACTCACCTGGGCTCACCTCTGCAGCCTGCCCAGGTCCCTCTGGATGCCAGCCTGTCCCTCTAGCCTGCTGATAGCACCACTCAACTTGGTGTCCTCTGCACACTCGCCGATGTTGCCTGGATCCCACTGCCTGCATCGCTGATGAGAAGGTGACTGATGAAGAACTGACAGATAATACAACTCTGTTCTCACAGCTTCCCCTGGTGCCTCCCCAAAGAGCCCTTTTGTGCTTGGTTTGGGTGATCTCTGCCCAGGACCCATTGGAAATAGACTGGGGGTTAATTTAGGGCTGTTTCAATACTCTGTGGCTATTTTCAAGCCCCAGGCAGGCAAACAGAAGCTTGGCAGCCAGCAAGAGGCTGCCAGGAGTCTTGCTCCACAAAGCTCTGTGCCACCACACTCAGTCAGAGCCAAGTCATCCCCCAAGCACTCAGCCCGGGCTCATTTTTCCTCACTAGTGAATATTTTAACCTGCTTTTGACTGCTCCAGAAAGGACATTTCACCAAACCTGCTGAAAACAAGACAAATGCATCTCAAAGGATGTCAGAACTCTTCTCTTACCTCTGCTCCTGGATGCTGCAGAGCAGTGAGGAGATGCTGGAGGAAATGCAAAACACTTTGTTTCACTCCAGCCTGCCCAGGGAGGGGAAGATCCAGCAGCTGGCTGAACACATCCATTTAGAGGAGCCCCTCAACCAGGAGACATCCCACAGATATTTGGGGTTCAGCCTCTGCCCCCACAACACCAAATAGAAGGAAGAAGAGAGAGCAGGCAGAGCATCCTGTCCTACAGCTGCAGGACCTGCTGCAGCCCTGCAGCACCTCTCTGGCAGCCTTATTTGGTCACTTCTCTCTAACCTCAGCGTGGTTCTCTGCATTTTTCCGATGGGGAGGTATCAAATGACATCTCCTGGGGCTCTCAGGTTGCTTTTTGCACCACGGAGGAACTCAGTCCAACCCCAGAGCCCTTCTTCTCTGGCAGCCTGCCCCTTTGCACCCACAGCAAGGAGTCCTGGGGGACAGAACATTCATGTTTATTGAGATCAGCATCGAGTCTCTGCACAATTCATACACAGCAGGAAAAAGTTCCTCCAGGGAGAAGAATCAGGCGGTTTGAAGGCAGTGGTTCCTCACAGCTCTCCTGGACTGAGCTGGTCAGGCCACTGGGCTGCCCATCAGCCTTTCCTGGCGCAGAGCCACCAGCCTCTGGAACCACTTCTCCTCTGCTTCTGCCTTCTCCATGAACAGCTGAGAGAGTAGAGAGGGAGGAAGGAAAGGAGACACCACTCACTGCCTTTCTCTTTGCAATCACACAATGCTCACTGGGGTCCAGGCGTGGCATGGGCAAGGACACCTCCTATCACAGCAGGTAGCTCAGAGCCCCAAACAGCCTGACCTGGAACACTTTCAGCCATAGGGCAGCTCCCACCTCTCTGGGCAACCTAGGCCAGGCTCTCACCACTCTTGGCATAAAAAATGCCTTCTTCTCTCCAGCCTCAATCTCTCTCTTTCAGTTAAAACCATCCCCCTGCCTTGTCCTGTCACAACAGGCCCTGCTCAAACCTCTGTCCCCAGCTTTCTGCTCAGCCCTTGAGGCACTGCAAGGCCACCAGAAGGTCTCTCTGGAGCCTTCTCTTCTCCAGGCTGCACACCCCCAACAGCCTGGCCTCCCAGCAGAGCCCTGCCAGCACTGCTGTGGCCTGCTTTGGCCCTATCTGTGCTGAGCACTCCAGAGCTGCCCCAACACTGCATGGGAGGTCTCAGCAGAGCACAGCAGAGGGGCACAATCCACTCCCTGCTGCTGCTGGGGATCAGCCCAGGACAGGGTGGAGCTGGGCTGGCAGCACTCAGTGCCAGCTCATCTCCAGCTTGGCACCCGCTGGCACCCCTGAGTCCTTCTCCATGGAGCTGCTCTCCAGCCCTTCATGCCCAGCCCATGCTGATACCAGGAGCTGTCTCAATCCCAGTGTTGAACCTCCTGATGTTCACACAGCCCCACCCCTTGAGCATCTCCAGGCTTGGTTGGAGGGGACTTTGACGATCATCAATTCCAAGGCCGACCCTCAGCACTGCCAGCTCACCACTAACCCATGGCCCACAGCACCACATCTACACAGCTTTGAAACCCAATCCCTCACCCCCAACAGGGCTGGGGCCTGCAGCACTGCCTGTTCCAGCACACTCACGTTTGGATGTGCCAAGGAGTTATCATCCTGGTACTTGATGGCAGTAGGGATGTTGGCTGCTGGGGGCTCTTTCTCAGGAGCAGGTGGCTCAGCAGTTCCCCCTGCAATGCTCACAGGCTCATATTGCAGCTCGGCAGGCTCTGTTGTCTGCACAGAAAGAAACAGCTCAGTGTTGTCCCCTCGGGCTCCCAAATGTGGCAGCATCTTCACTGAGCACTCAGCTTCCTTCCCAGTGCAGCGGTGCCCATGGAAGGATCCTCACACAAGTGTGTCCTGCCCTGAGCTGGACCAGCACCAGTCCTGCTCACTGCTGTCCCTCAGGCACTTTCTGAAGGGCAGGGCAGCTCTGCACAGCCAGGGGCTGCTGCCAGCAGGGACAAGCTGATGGGCACAGCTCCTGACAAGGCCTGGGATGGGGGCAGAAAGCCTCTGCCTGACATTTGCCATGCCCATGACAGGGGGGGATGGAACTGGAAGCCAGTTGGGAGGTTGGAATCTGTGCCAGTGTCTCCTTACCCTCACTGTGATCTACAACCTCCCTGGGCAAACTATGCCAGTGTCTCCCCAGCTGCACTCTCAGGAATTACTCCCTCATCCCCAGTCTCACTCTGCCCTCCTACGGACTCCAACTTCTGCCCCAAACACCTGCTTTGAACAGCACACCAAGGAGACAGGAGAGTCAGTGGGATCCAAGATTGTCAGCATCAATGCTCCTTCACAAGATGTATGGGGTTGGAAGGGAACCAAAATGACCCTCGAGTCCAACCCTCCCTGCCACAGCAGGACCATCCAATCTAGCTTGGGGCACATAGCAACACATCCAGACAGGGCTTGAAAGGCTCCAAAGAAGGAGATTCCACAACCTCTCTGGGCAGCCTGTGCCAGTGTTCTGGAACTCTTTCAGTCCAGAAGTTGCCCCTTGTGTGTACCCTCCTGTGCTGCAGCTTCCATCCATTGCTCCTTGGTCTATCCCAGGGAGCAAGTGAGCAGAGCCTGTGTACTCCTGTCCCAACTCCCAGCACTCAGATAGTTAGAAACATTGATTAGATCCCCTCTCAGTCTTCTCTTCTCCAGACTAAGCAGCCCCAGGTCCCTCAGCCTCTCCTCATCAGGCAGTGCTCCAATCCCCTCAGCATCCTCACAGCCCTGCCTTGGACTCTCTCCAACAGGTCCCTGGCCCTCTTCAACTGGGGAGCCCAAAACTGAAGGCAGTACTGAAGAGGAGGTCTCAGCAGGGCAGAGTAGAGGGGCAGGAGAACCTCCCTGGATCTGCTGGACACACTCTGCTTAATGCCCCTCAGGACTCCCTTGGCCCTCTTGGCCAGCAGGGCACATTGCTGTGCCATGGATGTTCTCCACCAGCACTCCCAGGTCCCTCTCCACAGGGCTACTCTCCAGCAGTCACCTCCCAACCTCTACAGCTGCAGTTTACATTCCTTTGTCAAGGGAAGCTGAATTAACAGCTCAACTTCCACCTGGCTCTGAAAGGGCTCTGCAGCCAGAAAGGAAACTGCCAACTCACCTTCCTGACTTCTTTACTGGATCTGAAGGTCTGTGGAACAAAGGAGTCGCTTTCAATAGCTTCAATTTCTTTGACTCGTTTCACTTGCTCCCCCAGGGTGGCTTGGTCTGCAGAGAGAAGGTGGCAATGTCAGGGGACAGCAGCGGAAGCTTTTGGCAACTTCTGCCTCTGAGCAGTGCCTCAAATGTATTTTACAACAGCTCATAGCAGGGAAAGCCTCTGGCAGAGTGACCTCAGCTGGGGAAACCTCTCTTGCAGTAGCAGCACTGAGCTGGGCAGCACTGTTCAGCCCCTCCCCAGCACTCAAGAGGCCAAGTTCAGAAGCAGGGAGATGTCCTTGCAGGATTTGTGCAGGATTCTCCTGCAGTAGCAGCACTGAGCTAGGCAGCACTGTTCAGCCCCCTTCCAGCACTCAACCTCCCTGGGCAACCTGTGCCAGCCTGTCCTCAGCCTCACTGTCTGTGCTCCACAACCTCCCTGGACAACCTGTGCCAATCTCTCCCCACCCTCACTTCTTCCTAATACCCAGTTTCAATCTCCCCTCTCCCAGTTCAAACCCATTTCTCCTCATCCTGGCGTTACAAGCACTTGTCAGTAGTCCCTCCCCAGCCCTCCCACCACCTCCCTGAACAGCCTGCTCCAGGCTGCAGCATCCTCACACCATAGAAGTTTCTCCTCATGCTGAGGTGAGACCTCCTGGGTTCCAGCTTATATCCATTGTTCCTTGTCCTGTCATTGGATCATAGGATCCCAGCACGGCAGGGGTTGGGAGGGACCTCTGGAGCTCCTCCAGTCCAACTCCCCCCAGCCAAAGCAGGATCACCTAGAGCAGGCCTCACAGGGGAGCCTGTCCAGATGAATCCTGAAAGTCTGCAGAGAAGGAGACTCCAGACAGCTGGATAAGTGGGACAGGAACTTCCTTTTTTCATGCTGGCTCTAATGACAAATCATGGAGGGGGCAATAAAGCCCCAACAAATAAGATCCTGCAGTGTTTGGAATGACATCAGTGACATTAAGGGGGTGGGGGGAGGATGGAATGGAGGGAGTAGAGTCCATTAGCATGGTGTGGGGGGAGGGGTAGTGTTTGCTTTTTGTTGACAAACACATTATGGGGAGACAAAGCAGCTTCCAGATGCTGCTTGTCAGCTGTCAGTAGGAAGGAGAAAAGTATTTCATAGCAAAATCAACAATAATGGAGTCGGAAAGCTCAGAGGCTACAGCCCAAGGCTCAATCAATACTAACTCGGTGCAGAGCCAGGCTTGGAGCGGGCTAGGGCAGGGGAAACATCAGCAGTGCCTTGGCTGAGGGCTTCTTTGAGGCTCTTCTGCCTGAAATGGCAATTCCAGCCCTGCTAAAATGAGCCCTCCTGTCACCAGCTCCAGAGATCACCCAGGCCAACGCCTTGCCAGAGCAGGGGCACCCAGGGCAGGGTACACAACAACACAGCCAGGAGGGTATGGAAAGTCTCCAGAGATGGAGACTCCACAACCTCTCTGGGCAGCCTGCTCCAGGGCTCTGCCACCCTCACGCCAAAAACTTTGTCCTCCTGCTCAGGGTTGGGTGATAGGTTGGGCTGGATGATCTTGGAGGTCTCTTCTAACCTGGCTGATTCTATTCTATTCTATTCTATTCTATTCTATTCTATTCTATTCTATTCTATTCTATTCTATTCTATTCTATTCTATTCTATTCTATTCTATCCTATCCTATCCTATTCTATTCTAAACCATTCTATGAGATCATGCAGTCCAACCCCTGCTCAAGCAGGGCACCCACAGCAACTTGCCCAGCAGAACAATGCCCAGGTCAGGTTGGAAGCTCTCCACACAAGGACACTCCACAACCTCTCTGGGCAGCCTGCTCCAGGCCTCCACCACCCTCACAACAATCAAATTTCTCCTGCTGCTCAGGTGGAACTTCTGGGTTCCAGTCTGTGCCCATTGCCCCTTCTGCTGTCCCTGGGCACCACTGAGCAGAGTCTGGCCCCAGCCTCTTGCCCCCAGCCTTTAGCTCTTGCTGAGCATTGCTCAGATGGCCTCTGGGGCTGCTCTTCTGCACGCTCTCAGCTCCAGGGCTCTCAGCCTTTGCTGCTCACAGAGCTGCTCCAGGCCTCCTCAGCAGCTTTGCAGCCTCATGCTGAGGTGGCACCTCCTGGATCCCAGCTTGTAGCCCTTGTTCCTTGTCTCATCCCTGGGCACCACCAAACAGAGCCTGGCCCCTTCCTCCTGACACCCACCCCTCAGGTGTTTACAGACACTGCTCAGGCTCCCTCTCAGCCTTCTCCTCTCCAGGCTAACCAGCCCCAGGGCTCTCAGCCTCTCCTCACAGCAGAGCTGTTCCAGTACCAAATCATCCCTACAGCCTCCCCTGGACTTTCTCCAGCAGGTCCCTGCAACCCCAGGGCACCGCTGGCCCTCTTAGCCATGAGGGCACAGTGCTGGTCCATGCAGAACCTGCTGCTCACCAGCACTCCAAGGTCTTTTTTTCCTTAGGCAATGTGCAGTGGAAGGGGCAAAATCCCTGCCTGGCTTGGAGATTTACTGTCTTCTATAGAATCTCACACCAACAATATTTCTGTTAATTAAAACCAAAGCAGGAGGAGGAGGCAAAGCCTGGCAGGGTGGGTGGGATTTGCAGAGCCTGTCCCCCCATTCCTGACCCCCAGCCCTAAGAGAGTTAGAAACATTGATTAAATCCCCTCTTATCCTTCTCTTCTGCAGACTAAGCAGCCCCAGGTCCCTCAGCCTCTCCTCATCAGGCAGTGCTCCAGTCCCCTCAGCATCCTCACAGACCTCCCTTGACCCCTCTCCAGCAGGTCCCTGTCTCTCTTCAACTGGGGAGCCCCAAAATGAGGGCAGTACTCAAGAGGAGGTCTCAGCAGGGCAGAGTAGAGGGAGAGGAGAACCTCCCTGGGTCTCCTGGACACACTCTGCTTAATGTCCCTCAGAACACCCTTGGCCCTCTTGGCCAGCTGCCAGCACTCCCAGGTCCCTCTCCCCAGGGCTGCTCTCTGGCAGTCATCTACCAGCCTGTACTGCTGCAGTTCATTCTTCCTCCCTAGGTGCAGAGCATGACCCCCAAGTCTCAGCACCTTTCTCTGTGTCCAAGCACTGATGTCTGAGGGTCACCAGTTGGAGCTGGGTGCCCTCAACACCCATCTTGGGGCTGATGATCTCAGAAGTGATGACTGCAGCATCACTGTATAGCAAACCAGAGCAAATTAGCCCCAAATCAACTGCTCCACGGGGTCCTATGTTAATGGAGAGTTCCCTCTCACCCTCTGTCCCTTCTCCTGCCCAGCTTGAGTTGGGTGAGCAGTGGGAGCTCCTTGGGAATGAAGGACACTTCCATCCTGGTTTTTGGACACCTCACCTCTGGTTTTGGAGACTTCATCTCTGCTTTTGGACACCTTCCCCCTGCTTTTCCCCCTCTCCCCTGGTTTTGGACACCTTATCCCTGGTCTTGGACACCTCACCCCATTTCTTCCTACCTCACTCCTCATTTCATCCACCTATTTTTCACCTCACCTCCTTTTTGTCCATCTCGTTCCCGGTGCTGTCTACCTCATCTCTGTTTCCAGACACCTCAGCCCTGGCCTTAGCCACTTCATTCCTGGCTTTAGCCACCTCATCCCTGTTTTGGGTCATCTCACTGCTTGTTTTGGTCACCTTACCCCTGTTTTTTCCACTTCATTCCTAGTTCTGTCTACCTCATCCCTAATTTTGTCCACCTCACCCCCAGTCTTGTCCACTCCACTTCTTGTCCACTTCACCCCTGGTTCATCCACCTCACCTCGTTTTGTCCACTTCTTGTTTTGTCCACCTCAGCCCCAGTTTTGTCCACCTCATCCCTAATTTTGTCCACTCCACTTCTTGTTTTGTCCACCTCAGCCCCAGTTTCATCCACCCCCACCCCCAGTTCTGTCCACTGCTCTTCTCATTTTGCCCATCTCGCCCCCAGCCTGGCCTCTCTGCTGCCACAGGTGCCTGCTGAGAGCCAGCTGGTGCCTGCTGAGTGCTGGCTACTGCCTGCTGAGCTCCCATTGATGCCCACTGAGCCTGGTGCCTGCTGAGGGCAGGCTGCTGCCCGCTGAGCCTGGTGCCCACTGAGCTCCGACTGTTGCCTGCTGAGCTCTGGCTGGTGCCCGCTGATCCTGGTGCCTGCTTAGGGCCAGCTGGCGCCCGCTGAGCCTGGTGCCCACTGAGAGCCAGCTGGTGCCTGCTGAGCCTGCTGCCTGCTTAGGGCCAGCTGGTGCCTGCTGAGCCTGGTGCCCACTGAGAGCCAGCTGGTGCCTGCTGAGCCTGGTGCCCACTGGGCTCCAACTGATGCCCATTGAGCCTGGTGCCTGTTGAGGGCCGTCTGCTGCCTGCTGAGCCTGGTGCCTGCTGCACTCCGGCTGGTGCCCACTGAGCCTGGTGCCCACTTAGCTCTGGCTGATGCCTGCTGAGGGCCAGCTGCTGCCCGCTGAGCTCTGGCTGATGCCCACTGAGCTCCGGCTGGTGCCTGCTGAGCCTGGTGCCCGCTGAGCACCGGCTGATGCCCACTGAGCTCCGGCTGGTGCCTGCTGAGCCTGGTGCCTGCTGCGCTCCGGCTGGTGCCCACTGAGCCTGGTGCCCACTTAGCTCTGGCTGATGCCCACTGAGCTCCGGCTGGTGCCCGCTGAGCACCGGCTGATGCCCACTGACCTCCGGCTGGTGCCTGCTGAGCCTGATGCCCGCTGAGCTCTGGCTGGTGCCCACTGAGCGCCGTCTGTGGGCACGGCCATTAGAGGGAGGCAGCAGCACGCACAAGGCGCCTGCGTCCAGCTGCTGCCTGCTCCAGCGGGAGCCCCGCGGGTGTCAGCCCCTCCGCACCTCCCCAGCCTCCCTGCCACCACCACCACACAGCTGGGCAGGCGGAGGGCGGGGAGCTCAGCATCCAAACTGCCTCTTCCTACCGACACCTTTCCCCTCCGATCCTTCTGCCGCTTCCCCTGCCCTGCTCCGGCTCGCAGCATCCTCCCGACACTTGGCCACACTGTTTCCTAGCTTTGAGAATTCCAAAGATCACAACTTTGGGCTTTTTTTTTTTTTTTTTTTTTTTTTTTTTTCCC
>VWZI01011638.1:96571-115748 GCA_013396835.1 Psilopogon haemacephalus
GTTAAGGAAGGAGGTTGTGAAGGACAGACAGGGTGGGGAGAGGCTGGCACAGGTTGCCCAGGGAGGTTGTGGAGCACAGACAGGGTGGGGAGAGGCTGGCACAGGTTGCCCAGGAAGGTTTTTCAGCACAGAAGTACCAAAATACCACATTTGGTGCTTCTGTTCTCCACAACCTCCCTGGAGGTTTTTCAGCACCAGGCTGGATGAGTCCTTGAGCGACCTGTTGTAGTGGGAGGTGTCCCTGCCTGTGGCACAGGGTGGGGGTTGGAACTGGCTGAGCTTTGAGGTCCCTTCCAACCTAAACCCCTTCTCTGAGTCTATGATTCATCACCTCCCGCTTCGGATTCTTCAGCGCCAGCCACAGCTGCTCATGAATAATGTCCGTTCGGAGCTGGCGGCGAGATGAATGGGAGGTTGGGGGGATCTGACAGGCAAGCAGGCTGCTTTGTGATCATTCCAAACTTCTAATAATCTCCCTCACCTTCCCCCCCCCTCCCTTACTCCTGCCTCTAATGAAAGAGAATAGGTGATTGCACCTCGGGCGACGTTGGGCGCCTTAATGACTCCTCCAAAGGGCAGATTTATGAAGGGAGAATTAACTTTGAATGAGGATTGAATTGGCCCCGACAGCCTGATAGACTCTGACACAGATTCTGTGGCAAAACAGACGTAGGCCTAATTGATTATCAATATTTTAAGCAAAGTGATGAAAATCAGCATTAAGTGATGAGGGGAAAAAAAAAAAAAAAAGGCAGTCTTAATACAGCAGGCAGCGAGCAGGAGCTGGGAAGCCTTCGGGGAGCTCAGCCCTGCTTGATGCTCTGGAATTTTGAGCTGTCAATCCTTACCTATTTTTTCACTTCCCACCTCCTCCTTCTCCCTTTTCAGGCTTACTTTATTTTATTTTAATTTTTTTTCCCCCCACCTTCCCTTGCAGGTTTGTGACCAGCATGTTAATACCCTGCAAAAGGGATGAACATCCTGCCCCCCCCTCAACCCTGGCCCCTGAGAACTTAGAATCATAGAATCAGTCAGGGTTGGAAGGGACCACAAGGATCGTCCAGCTACAACCCCTCTGCCATGCCCAGGGACACCTCACACTAGATCAGGCTGGCCACAGCCTCATCCAGCCTGGACTTAAACACCTCCAGGGATGGGGCCTCAATCACCTCCCTGGGCAACCCATTCCAGGCTCTCACCACTCCCATGATGAAGAACTTCCTCCTCACCTCCAGTCTGAATCTCCCCACCTCCAGCTTTGCTCCATTTCCCCTAGTCCTGGCACTCCCTGATTGCCTAAAAAGTCCCTCCCCAGCTTCAGATACTGGAAGGCCACAATAAGGTCACCTGTGAGCCTCTTCTTCTCCATACTGAACAGCCCCAACTCTTTCAATCTATCCTCATAGCAGAGGTGCTGCAGCCCTCTGAGCATCCTCATGGCCCTTCTCTGGACACACTCCAGCATGTCCACATCCCTCTTGTAACAGGGGCTCCAGAACTGGATGCAGTACTCCAGGTGGGGTCTCACCAGAGCTTAATATTTTAACCAGTTTTAACTTCAAAATAACTCCTCCTGCATGCAAGCTGGGGTGGTTTTGGGGGGCTGCTCTCTGCTATCCTCTGCTTTGATCCCCCAGCCTCAGGTGGTATTCAGCCACAAGCTGCATTGTGACAGAGGGCAAAGTCACAAAAGCAAACAGAGACAGCAGCACAGCAGCAGTCCTGGTGGCCAAGAGGGACAATGGGATCCTGGGGGACATTAAGCAGAGGACAGGCTGGGAGGTGATCTCCTGGAGAGCAGCCCTGTGGAGAGGGATCTGGGAGTGCTGGTGGAGAACATCCATGGCACAGCAATGTGCCCTGGTGGCTAAGAGGGCCAATGGGGTTGTGGGGAGCATTAAGCAGAGTGTGTCCAGCAGATCCAGGGAGGTTCTCCTCCCCTCCCTCTTCAGCTCTGCCTTGCTGAGACCTCATCTTGAGTACTGCCTTCAGTTTTGGCAGAGGAAGTTTTCCTCCCCAGAGGAAGAGGGCCAGGGACCTGCTGGAGAAGGTCCAAGGGAGGGCTGTGAGGATGCTGAGGGGACTGGAGCACTGCCTGATGAGGAGAGGCTGAGGGACCTGGGACTGCTTAGTCTGGAGAAGAGAAGACTGAGGGGGATTTATCAATATCTGAGGACTGAGGGTTCAGGTTGGGGCACAGGCTCTGCTGACTTGCGCCCTGGGATAGGCCAAGGAGCAATGGATGGAAGCTGCAGCACAGGAGGTTGCAGCTCAACACAAGGGGCAACTCCTTGACTGGAAGGCTCCCAGAGCACTGTCCCAGGCTGCCCAGAGAGGTTGTGGAGTCTCCTTGTCTGGAGCCTTTCCAGGCCTGTCTGGATGTGTTGCTGTGTGCCCTGAGCTAGATTGTGTGGTCTTGCTCTGACAGGGGTGGTTGGACTTGATGATCTCTTTGGGTCCTTTCCAACCCCTGACATCCTGGGAGCCTGTGAGATGTCCTGGTTGGTGTTAAAGGATTCCTCTGATCTGGTCAAGCTGGATCAATGGCCTGAGGGCAGTGGGATGAGGTTTAGCAAGGCCAAGGGATGGGTCCCACACTTGGGGCACAACAACCCCAGGAAGGCTCCAGGCTTGGGGCAAAGTGGCAGGGCAGAAAAAGCCCTGGGGGTGCTGGGTGGCAGTAGCTGGAGATGAGCTAGGTGGTGCCCAGGTGGGCAAGAAGGGCAGCAACAGCCTGGCCTGGAGCAGCACTGGTGTGGTCAGCAAGAGTAGGGCAGGGATTGTCTTCCTGGACGGGGTGTTAGTGAAGCCAAACCTGAAATCCTGGGTTCAGTTTTGGGCCTCTCACTCCAAGGACATTGAAGGGCTGGAGAGGGCCCAGAGAAGGGCAACGGAGGTGGGGCAGGGTCTGGAGAAGAGGGCTGGGCAGGAGCAGCTGAGGGAGCTGGGGGTGTGCAGCCTGGAGAGCAGGAGGCTGAGGGCAGAGCTCATTGCTCTCTGCAGCTCCCTGAGAGGAGGCTGCAGCCAGGTGGGGGTTGGGGTCTGCTCCCAAGGGACAAGAAATAGGATGATAGGCAATTGCCCCAGGTTGTCCCAGGGGAGGTTTAGGTTGTCCATGAGGAACAATTTCTTCCCCAAAGGGTTGGCAAGGCCTGACCTAACCAAAAGAATTGGATGATGATAGCAATGCTGTGCACTTAGGCTGGACAGTGCAGAAGGGAGCCATCCCCCTAGGATCAGGGGACTGTGCCCTGTGAATGAACCAGCACAGTGACCCCCAGAATGTCTGTGCTGTCTAAAGTTGGTGGAAACGATCCTTTAGCATGGGCTAAAAAGACCAAAAAAAAAAGGTCCCCACGTAGCATAAATCTGGCAGGGTATTGTTGTCACTTCTGGTTTTGAACCAATAGCTCCAGGACTCTGCTCCTGCTGCTGCTGTCTGAGGAAATAATCTGGGAAAACGGTTGCTTGGAATTTGTTGGATGTGTGATGGGGGAACTTTCCCTGGCACTAGATGAATATTCAGCAGAGAGGATTTCCACCAAGCCTTGGGAAATGGAATATAGTGGGGAGGGGAGGGGAGAGGGAGAAGAGAGCAGGTGAATTCAGCAGGGGCTGGGCAATTAATAATGGATTGTGCTTGTATTTAGGTACCTGAGGCAGCTGAATATTTTATAAGTGCAAAAATGTTTGTGTTTCAGGAGGACAGTTAAGGCTTTCTGATCAGCAAGGTGGGGGATCTGGCTGCAGTGTGGCTTTTCTGCCTGCTTGCTTTCTTCACATCCTACTTCAAATGCCCAGCCTGCATTTTTCAGTTGAGGAGTCCACATTTACCTTGCATTAATTAATACTGCAGCACTGTGTGCAGTTCTGGAGCCCCCAGCACAAGCAGGACATGGACCTGTTGGAGCCAGTCCAGAGGAGGCCACCAAGATGCTGAGAGGGCTGCAGCAGCTCTGCTGTGAGGACAGGCTAAGAGAGTTGGGGCTCTGCAGCCTGGAGAAGAGAAGGCTTCCAGGAGACCTTGGAGTGGCCTTGCAGGATGTGAAGGGAGCTCCAGGAGGGCAGTGGAGGGACTATTGACAAGGGCTTGTAATGAGAGAAGGAGGAGAAATGGGTTTGAAGTGGCAGAGGGAAGATTGAAACTCGATGTTAGAAGGAAGTGAGGGTTAGGAGAGACTGGCACAGATTGCCCAGGAAGGTTGTGGAGCACAGAAGCACAGAATGTCATCAAAGATCATATTTTCCCAAAACTGAAGGCAGTACTCAAGAGGAGGTCTCAGCAGGGCAGAGTAGAGGGGCAGGAGAAGCTCCCTGGTTCTGCTGAACACACTCTGCTTAATGTCCCCCAGAACCCCATTGGCCCTCTTGGCCACCAGGGCACATTGCTGTGCCATGGATGTTCTCCACCAGCTCTGCCAGGTCCTTCTCCACAGGGCTGCTCTCCAGCAGTCACCTCCCAACTTCTACTGCTGCAGTTTATTCTTCCTCCCTAGGTACAGAACTCTGCAATTGCCCCTGCCAGGCTCTCACCACCCTAATGCTGAAGAACTTCTTCCTAACCTCCACTCTGAATCTCCCCATTTCCACCTTTGTTCCATTCCCCCAGTTCTATCACTCCCTGACAGCCTAAAAAGTCCCTCCCAACTTTCTTGTAACCCCCTTCATATACTGCAGTCTGGTCACCTGGGAGCCTTCTCCCAGCCTAAAAGGTCCCTCCGAAGCTTTCTTGTAGGCCCCCTTAATATACTGAAAGGGTTAGTTTCAGGTTAGTTTGAGGGCTTTTAATAACAGGTAAGCTACTAAATGTAGCTTAGCTTGAACAAGATGTCAGAGCTTTGCTTGTGACTTAGCAGTGCTATTTCACTTGTGCCTGCTCCTTGCTCCCAGGTCATTCCCCTCACAAAGACAGGGACACTTAGTGCCATGGTCTGGTTGATTGGCTGGGGCTGGTCACTAGGTTGGACTGGATGAGCTTGGAGGTCTCTTCCAACCTGTCTGGTTCTATGATCCTAGGATTGGTTTCTTCTTCCCAGCATAAGCAGCTGTGTCCCCAGCCAGGCTGGAACAAGCACCTCTGTAGAGGCAACACCTGGAAGTGCCCCAAATGCTCTTCCATCCCACTCTGCAGCTCTTGATAGCCCATGAGCTAGCAGCAGATCTCTACATTCCACAGCTGTTTTTTGTCTCAGTGTAGCTCAACCTCTCCAGCGTCTCCCCCGTGTCACTTTCCCATCCTTCAGAGGGAGAGAGAAAGAAAACACAATCAATAGGGTTGTCATTTAATCCAGGCTTGGATGAGCTCTGAGCTGCTGCACCCTGGAGCACCTCTTGATTTATTTATTTCATATTTCAGAGAGCTTGGTAAGCAGTTGGGCTTTTGTGGTGCCAGCTGTTTCTGCACGCAGGAAGCCAGCTTCAGGAGCAGCCTCAGCAGCTCCCCAGATCAATGCAACCCAGACTGCTGCTGCAGAGGCTCCTCTGATCTGCTGGGAGATGATGAGCAGCTGTCTGTCTTTCTCTGGCTGGAGGAGAGTGCATGACAGGACAGAGTTCTCCTCCAAAGATCAGGCCTCTTAAGTGCTTTTCAGAGTATCCCAGCGCAGAGCGAGGTTGGAAGGGACGTCTGGAGATCATCCAGTCCAACTCCCTGCTCAAGCAGGGCACCCACAGCAGTTTGCCCAGCAGAACAATGCCCAGGGAGGGTTGGGAGCTCTCCACACAAGGACACTCCACAACCTTTCTGGGCAGCCTGCTCCAGGCCTCCAACACCCTCACACCAAACTTCCTGTTCAGATGCAACCTCCTGGGTTCCAGTCTGTGCCCATTGCCCCTTGTGCTGTCCCTGGGCACCACTGACAAGTCTCACTCCAGCCTCTCCAGGCTTTACAGAGGGATCTGGCCAGGCTGGATTAATTGGCCAAGGCCAGTGAGATGAGATTCAACAAGGCCAAGTGCTGGGTCCTGCACTTGGGTCCTGCACTTGGGTCACAAGTCCATGAGGGCTCCAGGCTTGGGGCAGAGTGGATGGAAAGTTGGAAAGTTGGAGTAAGCTGGGCCTGGGCTCTTCTCCCTAGTGAGAAGTGATAGGGCAAGAGGAAATCATAGAAGATTTTGTGCTTCTGTGCTCCACAACGTCCCTTGGCAACCTGTGCCAGTCTCTCCTCACCCTCACTTCCTCCTAACATCCAGTTTCAGTTTCCCCTCTACTGGTTTAAACCCATTCCTCCTCCTGCTGTCATTACAAGACCTTGTCAGTAGTCCCTCCCCAGCCCTCCTGAAGCACCTTTCATATCCTGGAAGGCCATTCCAAGGTCTCCTGGAAGCCTTCTCTTCTTCAGGTTGCAGCCCTCTCAGCATCTTGGTGGCCTCCTCTGGACTGGCTCCAACAGTTCCACATTCTGCTTGTGTTGGGGACTCCAGAACTGCACACAGTGGCCTCATGTTGTCCCAAGGGAGGTTGAGATTGGAGATCACAGGCTCACAGGATGTTAGGGGTTGGAAGAGACCCAAGGATATCACCAAGTTCAACTCACCTGTCAGAGCAGGACCATCCAGTCTAGCACAGATCACACAGGAACACATCCAGACAGGCCTTGAAAGGCTCCAGAGAAGGAGACTCCACTACCTCTCTGGGCAGCCTGTGCCAGTGCTCTGTGACCCTTACAGTAAAGAAGTTGCACCTTGTGTTGAGGTAGAACCCTCTGTGCTGCAGCTTCCATCTGTTGCTCCTTGGCCTATTGCTCCTTGTCCTATCAAGAAACTTATTCCCTGAAAGGGTTCTCCAAGCCTGGCCCAGGCTGCATGAGGATGTGGCTGAATCTCTTCTTCTAGTGGGAGGTGTCCCTGCCCATGGCACATGGGGGTTGGAACTGGCTGAGCTTTGAGGTCCCTTCCAACCTAAACCATTCTATGATTCTATGAATCCTCACCCATGGAGGTGTTTCAGAGAGGCAGAGCTGTGGTGCTGAGGGATTAGCCCCAGCCTGGGCAGACTTAGGCACTGGTTGGACTGGATGCTCTGAAAGGGCTTTCCCAACCCAAACAACTCTGAGCCTATGATTCTGTGAATCCTTCCTGTGCAGCACCAACTGGAGGAGGAAGAACCCAAGCAGCAGAGGAAGGACCCAAGCAGCCGGGTGGAAGAGATAAATCAAATTCCAGCGGGGTAGTTTATTGAATCTCAATCGTGCCCAGTTGGCCCAAGAGCTATCGAAGCAATCCATCTTCTGCTGATAATGGAGCCTCGTGAAATCCACCTGATGTTTGCATTATTAAATTGCAGCCTAATGAGCTCTGCTAATACATATTGAAGACAGTTGTAAGGAGCAGCATGCGAATCCGAGCCAGGATAATTTGAGGGAAACATCAGCTGAGCCTTTTTACATGACTCAAGGGGTAGCTCTACAATTACCCAGCCCACCCAAATTGAATTTAAAATGGGATTTCTATTATCCTCCTCCTTTTACCAGGGAGAATAAAGTGCAAATGAAGTAAAAAGTCTTTAGAGTTAGTGGCAGTTTGTTTTTATTACCTCGTTTAATAGATTTGGGTAATGATGGTCGCTGGCAGGAAAGTGCTAAGATTTCCTGGCTTTAAGTGTGCTCTAAATAGGTGCAAAAAAAAACCCAAAAGGGGACATGGAAACAGAGCAGGGGATCACGGAACGGTTTGTGTTGGAAGGGACCTCGGACATCAGCTACTGCAACCTCCCTGCCATGGGCAGGGAAAGTTCCCACCAGCCCAGGATACTCAGGGCCTCATCCAGCCTGGCCCTGGACACTTCCCTGGGTATCCTATGCTAGTGTCTCACCACCTTCACTGCCTGTGATCCACAACCTCCCTAGGTAACCTGTGCCAGTGTCTCCCCACCCTCAATATCTATGATGAACAACCTCTGTGGGCAATCTGTGCCAGTCTCTCCCCATCCTCATTGTCTGTGGTCCACAACCTCCCTTGGCAACCTGTGCCAGTCTCTCTCTACCCTTCACTCCTTCCTAACATCGAGTTTCAATCTCCCCTCTGCCACTTCAAACCCATTCCTCCTCCTCCTCCTCCTGTCATTACCAGATCTTATCAATAGTCCCTCCCCAGCCCTCCTGGAGCCCCCTTCAGATCCTGCAAGGCCACTCCAAGGTCTCCTGGAAGCCTTCTCTTCTCCAGGCTGCAGAGCCCCAACTCTCCCAGCCTGTCCTCACAACAGAGCTGCTGCAGCCCTCTCAGCAGCTTTGTGGCCTCCTTTGGACTGGCTCAAACAGTTCTATGTCCTGCTTGTTAGGGGCTCCAGAACTGCACACAGTGCTGTGCTCCATCATCTTCATGGGCTCCTCTAGAGCTGCTCCAGCAGTTCCAATTCATTCTTCTGTTGCTCAGGTTAAGCTGTGTGTTTTCAGAAGATGCAGCTACTGGCTTCGAAAAGCCCCCAGGGTTGGGAAGACCCTTTCAGACCCCATCCCCCTTGGAATTTGGTACTTTATTGGACACTGAGTCATGTAACATCCTCATAAGTGAGCTGAGGAAATGTCGCATGGATGAGTGGGCAGTGAGGACAGAGCTCAGGGGGCTGTGATCAGTGCTGTGGGGCCTGGTCGAAGCCCCAGAGCCAGTGATGTTCACACAGGTCAGGACTGGGTTCAGTAAGGCCAATGGGGGGCATGAAGAGGAGTGTGGGCAGCAGGGCAAGGGAGGTTCTCCTCCCCCTCTGCCCTGCCCTCAACAGGCCTCTTCTGGAGTATTTGGTCCATTTCTGGGCTCCCCAAGCCCAGAGGGACAGGGAACTGCTGGAGAGAGTCCAGGGGAGGCTGCAAAACTGCTGAGGAGGCCTGGAGCAGTTCTGTGAGCAGCAAAGGCTGAGAGCCCTGGGGCTGAGAGCCTGCAGAAGAGCAGCCCCAGAGGGCAGCTGAGCAATGCTCAGCAAGAGCTAAAGGCTGGGGGCAAGAGGCTGGGACCAGACTCTGCTCAGTGGTGCCCAGGGACAGCACAATGGACAATGGGCACAGACTGGAACCCAGGAAGTTCCACCTGAGCAGCAGGAGAAAGTTATTTGTTGTGAGGGTAGTGGAGGCCTGGAGCAGGCTGCCCAGAGAGGTTGTGGAGTGTCCTTGTGTGGAGAGCTTCCAACCTGACCTGGGCATTGTTCTGCTGGGCAAGTTGCTGTGGGTGCCCTGCTTGAGCAGGGGTTGGACTGGATGAGCCCTTCCAAGCCACCCTGCTGGGGTTTGGAATTTACTGCCCTGGCAGCTGTCTCAGTGGATGGCAAAACCTGTCCCTGGTGCCTGCTGGTTGTGCCACAGCTCCCAGCAGTGCTGCTCCTTGCGAGGGGTTGGTTCAGTTTCTCAGATCCCTTTGGTTTGGGTTCTCTTTCCCCTTTCACGTGGTGCTGCTTTCTAAACCCCAATCCCTCATCCAGGGTAATGCTGTTAGAGGCTGCTTCTCACTTAGTTCACTCATCAGGCAGCGAGATGGCAATAAAAGAGAATGGCCCCTTTGAGACGTTCATGCTTTGGAATAAATGATGTGCTAGAACAGAAATTTAATTAATTTACAGAGTATATTGATAGTCCCTGGTTACTGTGCTGTATATTTTTAATCTCCTTTAACATCTCCAGCAAAGTGTGTGAAAAACCCCTGCAGTTGAGCAACTAGTAGATAATTAAGTAATAAGGCAAGAGGTTTCTGGAGGGAAAAAGTCTTTTTGAGGCATACTCTGGGAACATGAATAAAGGAGTGCTGCTGTGATCTGATGGGAAAACTCTGTGCTACCTGCCTCCATCCAGAGTAATCCTGGTACCTCAGCATGGTGGGCTTGGAAGGGACCTCTGGAGACCTGTTCTAGCGGGAGGTGTTCCTGCCTTTGGGGGAATGGGGGATGTGTGGGGTGGTTTGGAACAGGATGAGATTTGAGGTTCCTTGATGTTGAGGTGCTGGAAGGTGTCCAGAGAAGGGCAAGCAAGGCTGGGGAGGGGCTTGAAGCACAGCCCTGTGAGGAGAGGCTGAGGGAGCTGGGGGTGTGCAGCCTGCAGAAGACGAGGCTCAGGGCAGACCTTATTGGTCTCTGCAGCTGTCTGAAGGGAGGTCCTGACCAGGTGGGGTTGAGCTCTGCTGCCAGGCACCCAGGGACAGAAGGAGGGGACCCAGCCTGAAGCTGTGGCAGGGCAGGTTGAGGCTGGATGTTAGGAGGAAGTTCTTGCCAGAGAGAGTGATTGGCATTGGAATGGGCTGCCCAGGGAGGTGGTGGAATCCCCATCCCTGGAGGTGTTGAAGCAAAGCCTGGATGGGACACTTAGTGCTGGTTGATTGGATAGAGCTGGGGGCATAGGCTTGGAGGTCTCTTCCAGCCTTGTTCTGTTCTGTTCTGTTCTGTTCTGTTCTGTTCTGTTCTGTTCTGTTCTGTTCTGTTCTGTTCTGTTCTATTCTATTCTATTCTATTCTATTCCTTCTATGATTCTACGAGATCATCCAGTCCAACCCTTGCTCAAGCAAGGCACAGCAGCTTGTGCAGCAGTACAATGCCCAGGGTCATTTGGAAGCTCTGCACACATGGAGACTCCACAACTTTTCTGGGCAGCCTGCTCCAGGCCTCCGCTACCCTCACAACATACAACTTTCTCCTCCTGGGTTCCAGTTTGTGCCCATTGCCCCTTGTGCTGTCCCTGGGCACTACTGACAAAGAGTCTGGCCCCAGCCTCTTCTACCTCACAGGTCCTTTAGCTTTTGCTGAGCATTGCTCAGATGCTCTCTGGGTCTGCTCTTCTGCAGGCTCTCAGTCCCAGGGCTCTCAGCCTTTGCTCCTCACAGACCTGCTCATGGTCCCCTCCCTCAGCAGATTTGCAGCTTTGCTGTCTCCCTTGGCCTCTCTCCAGCAGTTCCCTGTCCCTCTTGAGCTAGGGAGCCCAGAGCTGAGTCTTTGACTCCTACTTTAAACATAATCTGCAGGTCTGCACCTCTGAAGATTATTTCTTTCTGTGTTAGCCTCTGGAGAGGTCCTAGGGGTTGCTGACTGTGGCAGCAAATTTCTGTAGCTGGCCTGCATTTGTTTGTTTGTAGTTTGGTTTGGAGAGCAGCATGGTGAGCAGATGAATGCTGAAAAAAATAAACTTAGAAATGTTTTAATCAACAGCAACAATAGAGAGCAGAGATATGTGGGCATGGTGCTGAGGGGTGTGGGGTAGCAGTGGGCTTGGGAGCGTTGGGTTAATGGCTGGACCTGGTGACCTTAAAGATGTTTTCCATCCAAACCAGCTCTGTGGTTACATGATTTGTGCTGAATTCATAGAAGGTGCCAACCATTACCCTCCATGGTACCATCTCTGCTGTCTTCCCTGTGCTAATACCTTCACGAAGAACCAAATTCTCTAATCTTATGCTTGTCAGCCTCAATGTGGGATCTGCAGAACTTGGGCTTGACCCACAGGAGATGTGAAGCAGATCAACAGAAAAGCAAGAGAGGGAAAGGGATTCTGACATTGGTTTGTTGTGTTTCTTTACAGCCAAAGCTGATGAAGCATTAAAGGCTAAAGAGAGAAGTGAAGAGGAAGCCAAGAAGAGGAAGGAAGAAGGTAAGGAAGTCACTAACAAACTGCAATCCCCTTGCTCAGAAATTAGCATCTTGAAGGCACCAAGCCCTAGTGGGGCTGAATGGTTTTCTCTCCTGAAGCTGGGCTGCTCATTCTGCTCTTCCTCTGGCAAACCACAGCCTTCTGGAGCTGGGGAAGGACAGCCCCAGGCATCAGTGCAGTTGGACTTGATGATCTCCTTGGGTCCCTTCCAACCCCTAACATCCTGTGATCCTGGGGGGTGACCTGTTGGAGAGCAGCTCTGGGGAAAGGGAGCTGGGGGTGTAGCAAGGTCACCATGAGGTGTGATGAGGATGGTCCTGCAGCAGCTGCCTAGAGCTTGTGCTTTAGGTCTCTGGAGTACTGTGTGCAGTTCTGGAGCCCCCAACACAAGCAGGACATGGAACTGTTGGGCCATACCAGAGCAGGGTTTCCCTCCTGTCCCCCTCGGGAACCCCATCCTGGCTGTGGTCACTGCCTCAATTCTCACACCAGGTCTCACACATTCAGAGAATCACAAAATGGTTTGGGTTGGAAAGGACCCTAAGGACCATCCAGCTCCAACCCCCTGCTGTGTGCAGAGACACCTCCCACCAGCCCAGGGTGCTCAAGGCTTCATCCAGTCTGCCCTTGCAGACCTCCAGGCAGGGGACATGGCTCCACTTTACACTTTTCAGAGGAAAACAAACTTGCAATGACCCCACCTGGAGCACTGTGTACAGCTCTGGAGCTCCCAACACAAGGACATGGAAGTGTTGGAGCCAGTCCAGAGGAGGCCACAAAGATGCTGAGAGGGCTGCAGCAGCTCTGTTGTGAGGACAGGCTGAGAGAGTTGGGGCTGTGCAGCCTGGAAAAGAGAAGGCTTCCAGGAGACCTTGGAGTGGCCTTGCAGGATCTGAAGGGGTCTCCAGGAGGGCTGTGGAGGGACTATTGACAAGGTCTGGTAATGACAGCAGGAGGAGGAATGGGTTTGAAGTGGCAGTGGGAAGATTGAAACTGGATGTTAGGAAGGAGTGAAGGGTGGTGAGACACTGGCACAGGTTGCCCAGGGAGATTATGGAGCACAGAAGCATAGAATATGATCAAATGTGTGCTTCTGTGCTCCACAGCCTCCCTGGAGGTATTCAAGGCCAGGTTGGATGAGGCCTTGAGCAACCTGTTCCAGTGGGAGGTGTCCCTGCCTATGTCACAAGGGGGTTGGAACTGGCTGAGCTTTGAGCTCCCTTCCAACCTAAACCATTCTATGATTGTATATGAAGTTGTGAGCTCTGCTGAGTTAAAGGTTGTAGGTTGGACTCAATGATCTTGGAGGTCCCTTCCAACAGAGCATCCTGCCCAGGTTCCAGATGCCCCTGCTCAGCTCTGAGCCTGTGTGGTAAAGTCTCTTTGGAGCTGGGGACTCAGCTCTGTAAGACACCAGCAGGTTACCTTATAAAAAAGCACCTCTGGTGGCTTGTTCTGTCTTAGACCATTTTTCAAGCCATGAGCTCTGTCTGCTTGAAAGGCAGGATTGGAAATGTTGAGTTACTGGAATAACATCTACCAGTGAGGACCATTTAAAACAGCTCTCCAAGTGGCAGGAAGAGTCTCCTGAAGTGTCTGCACAAAGGGAATCGATGACTTCCCCTAGAAAAAGACTCCAGAAATCCCCTTTTGATCCTGTGGCTGCAATGGATTTCCTTGCAAATCAAAATGCTGTCACCCTGGACTGGGTGACCTTTAAAGGTCTCTTCCAACCCAAAGTGTTCTGTGATAATCATTTAGTGTGCTTTGCTTTGAGCCCGTGGTGCGCTGAGAGGAATTAATGCACGCCCCAGAGCTAATCCTGCCTGGGCAGGGTGTGTGTGATCCCTTGTGGGGATGGCAGGTCTAGGAGCTGGTTTCAGAGCAACAGGGGCAGATTTGCTGCCCCAGATGTAGAATCGCAGAGTGGGCTGGGTTGGGAGGGACCTCCAAAGGTCTCCCAGTCCAAACCCCCACTGCACTCAGCAGGGACATCCTCCACTAGAGCAGCTTGCTCACAGCCTTCTCCAGCCTCCCCTTGAAGATCTCCAGGCATGGAGCCTCAAGCATCTCATTGGGCAACCTGCTGCAGGCTTCCAGCAGTTTCCTGGTGCAGAACTTGTTCCTCACATCCAATCTCAATCTGTTCTGCTCTCATTTCAAACCATTGCCCTTGGTCCTGTCCTTGCAGACCTTTGGGCACAGTCCCTCTGCAGCCTGCTTGTAGCCCCTTCAGCTCCTGGCAGGCTGCTCTGAGGTCTCCCTGGAGCCTTCTCTGCTCCAGGCTGCACAGCCACAGCTTTCCCAGCCTGTCCCCACAGCAGAGGTTCTGCAGCCTCTGATCATCTTGGTGGCCTCCTCTGGATCCTCTCCATCAGCTCCATGTCCTTCCTGTGTTGAGGGTTCCAGAGCTGGCCCCAACCCTGCAGGTGAGGTCTCCCCAGAGCAGATCAGAGCAGGGCAGGGCAGGGCAGAGGGGCAGGATCTCCTCTCTCCATCTCTGCCCACACTGCTTTGGATGCAGCCCAGGCTGCCCTTGGCCTTCTGTGCTGCCAGCTCACACTGTTGGAATAGCAGAGCAACGGAGGGTCCTGGGGGGCTGGTGGTGGTGAGGAGATGGCTCTTCACCAGGAGGAATTTGCAGTCTATGTTTGGCAGGATCCGTCTGTTGCCGTTTCCATCCTGTCCCATTGTGAGGCCTCATCTGCTAACAATTGCTTGGCCTCCAGTGATGGGAAAGGGGTGACCATGGCAAGGGGAAGGGGAAACCAACCCAGAGCAGAAGGGGCTGGTTGGTGACTCGGGAACAATGGCAATTTGAACAGCAAAAGCAGGAGGCAAACTTCTTTTCAATTTATTAATAAGCACCATAAAAAGAATCCTGCGGTGCCTTTGAAATGCTTGTGAGGACGTTGGGTTGCTCTGAAATGAATAGAAAATGTCTCCTGAGGAGCAGCTTGTGAAAGAAAACTCATCAGTTTGTCTGCAGCCTTAGTGCCCAATTAAGAAGCAAAGGGTTGATTTTCAGTGCCACACGAGAGGACTTCCCAACTTGTGTCAAGTGCTGGGGCACAGCATGGCTGGGAGGGATGCCCGGAGCCAGTGCCCAGAGCTCTGGGGGTGGTGTTCTGCACCTGGTGGGGAGTAATAAACTGACATTGGTGAGGGCACAGACAGACAGACAGACAGACAGACAGAGGCTGATCAGCAGGTTTGCTGATGACACCAAACTGAGAGGCTTGGCTGATGCAGCTGCAGGCTGTGAGGCCATCCAGAGAGATCTGGAAAGACAGAGCTGGGCACAGAGGAACCAAATGAGGCTCAACAAAGGACAAGTGCAGAGTCCTGCACCTGGGGAGGAAGAATAAACTGCAGCAGTACAGGCTGGGAGGTGACTGCTGGAAAGCAGCCCTGTGGAGTGCTGGTGGGGAACATCCATGGCACAGCAATGTGCCCTGCTGGCCAAGAGGGCCAGTGGGGTCCTGGGGGGCATTAAGCAGAGTGTGCCCAGCAGACCCAGAGAGGTTCTCCTCCCCCTCTACTCTGCCCTGCTGAGACCTCATCTTGAGTATTGCCTTCAGTTTTGGGCTCCCCACTTGAAGAGGGACAGGGTCTTGCTGCAGAGAGTTGAAGGGAGGGCTGTGAGGATGCTGAGGGGACTGGAGCACTGCCTGATGAAGAGAGGCTGAGGGACCTGGGGCTGATTAGTCTGCAGAAGAGAAGACTGAGAGGGGATCTAGTCAATGTTTCTAACTCTCTGAGGGCTGGGGGTCTGGACGGGAGTACACAGGCTCTGCTCACTTGCTGCCTGGGCTAGGCCAAGGAGCAATGGATGGAAGCTGCAGCACAGGAGGTTGCAGCTCAACACAAGGGGCAACTTCTTGGCTGAAAGAGTTCCAGAGCACTGGCACAGGCTGCCCAGAGAAGCTGTGGAATCTCCTTCTCTGGATGCTTTCCAGGCCTGTCTGGATGTGTTGCTGTGTGCCCTGAGCTAGATTGGATGGTCCTGCTCTGGCACAGGGGTTGGACTGGATGAGCTCTTTGGGTTGCATCCAACTCTTGGCAACTGTCACCCTTGGATCCTGTGTGTCCCACCAGTGTTCTCAAACAGGACTTTTCTCCTCTTGCCTTCATCACCTTACCCTCTAGTCTGCTCTGCTGAGACCCCACCTGCAGTGCTGGGGCCAGCTCTGTAATCCTTAGCACAGCACAGACCTGGGATTGTCAGAGCATGTCCAGAGGAGGCCACAGAAGTGGTGGCAGGTCTGGGAGGGCTCTGCTGTGAGGCCAGGCTGGGAGAGTTTGGGATGTTCAGCCTGGAGAAGAGAAGGCTCCAGGAAGACCTTAGAGCAGCCTACCAGGATTTGAAAGAGGTTCAGGAGGGCCGGAGAAGGATTTTAGACCAAGACATGGAGTGACAGGATGAGGGCTGATGGCTTCAGACTGGAAGAAGGTGGATTGAGATTGAACATGAAGAGGAAGTTCTTCCCCAGGTGGGTGCTGAGGCACTGTCACTGGTTGCCAAAAGAAGCTGTAGAGGTTCCAAGGCTGGAAGTGTTCTAAACCAGGTTGGATGAGGCCTTGAGCAACCTAGGCTAGGGGAAGGTGTCCCTACCCCTGTCAGGGGAGTTGGAACTGGATGATCTTTAAAGTCCCTCCCAGCCCAAGGCAGATCATGGTGGGTGTTCAAGAGCAGGTTGTCTTTCCCGCCTCCACCACACAGCTTCCATCTGCTGGGTACTTTTGACAGATTTTGCTGGACAAAAATGAGCTTTTCACAATTTTCCTTAATCCTCAGGTCCCCATGTGGCTTCTGCAGCCAATTCTGAACCCTCGTTGGTTTGCTCCCGTATGACTCCCAGCTGCATGCAGCTTGCATTCTGGGGCACAGAGATGCTCTTCACTTTGCTCCTCTTATTTCCTAGGCTGTGGAGAAGAAGTGCCATGATGCTCTCAGTCCCTTCTGACTGATTTAGGCACTGGTTGCTGGTTTTGCTTCTGCAGAGAACAAGTTCATCTCTTTTTGATCATTGCATTCTTGCTGGATCAGAGTCCAGTGCATAAATGAGGGAGAGGGGAAAGGTGCAAAATCAGTTTGGTTTGGTTTGGACTTTTTGGTTATCTGTTGGCAGTGATTCCCAAGCTACTGCCCCAAGCCTGTCTGTTGGAAATGTTCCTGCTGAGAGTGTGGAAGGAATGCCCAACCGGGAAAAGTGGCTCTGTTTTGGGCAGATATTGCCTGGTGAACCTTACTGGGTTCAATTTTGGAAAACTTAGACCAAGGTGGACATTGGAGCAGGTACAGAGAGGGACAGTGAAGGTGGGACAGGGTTTGGAGAGCAGGGTTGGGGAGGAGCAGCTGAGGGAGCTGGGGGTGTTCAGCCTGGAGAGGAGAAGGCTGAGAGCACAGCTCATTGCTCTCTCCAGCTCCCTGTAAGGGGGTTGGAGCCAGCTGGGGTTGGGCTCTGCTCCCAAGGAACAAGTGATAGGACAAGAGGAAACAGCTTCAGGTTGCCCCAGGGGAGGTTTAGGTTGGTCATTAGAAGAAACTTCTTCACTGAAAGGGTTCTCAAAGCCTGGCACAGGCTGCCCAGAGAATGGCTACATGCCCATCCCTGGAGGGGTTTAGAAGACACAACAGAGCTGTGGTGCTGAGGGCCATGGCTTAGCCCCAGCCTGGGCAGAGCTGGAGAACAGTTGGACTTGAAGGTCTTAGAATCCTAGAATCATAGAATGGTTTAGGTTGGAAGAGACCTCAAAGCTCAGCTGGTTCCATAGGCAGGGGCACCTCCCACTAGAACAGGTCGCTCGAGGCCTCATCCAGGCTGGCCTTGACACCACCAGGGAGGTTGTGGAGCACAGAAGCGCAGAACATGATCAAAGATCGTCCCTGGGCAACCTGTGCCAGTGTCTCCCCACCCTCACTGGGAAGAACTTCCTCCTAATATCCAGTCTTGCAGAATTTTCCCAACCCAATCCATTCCATCACTCCATGGACATGGAGCTTTTGCCTCCATGTCCATGGATGCATCCTGCAGCTCTTGGGAACACTTCCCAAAGTTCAGTGTTTAAAAGAGGAAATGTCTTTGGGTTTAGCTTTTAAAAAAATTCTAAATGTTCACACACCATTGGGTTCTCTGATGCACACCCTTCTACTGCTAAAGCCAGCTCTCCAACAGGAAATTCCATAGAACCATGGAATTGTTTCAGTTGGAAAAGACCTCCAGGATCATCCAGTCCAGCCATCAACCCAACCCCCCCGTGGCCACCAAACCCTGTCCCCAGGTGCCATTGCCACAGGTTTCTTGAGCAGCTCAACGGATTGGGACTCCATCATCTCCCTGGGCAGCCTGTGCCAGGCCCTGACCTACTTTCTGTGTTGGTAGCCCCATCAGGACCCTCCCTCAGAAGTTGCTCTTCCCTCCTGCCACAATCAAAACCAAGTAGGGGTTTAAACTGGCAGAGGGGAAATTGAAACTGGATGTTAGGAGGAAGTTCTTTACAGTGAGGGTGGTGAGACACTGGCACAGGTTGTCCAGGGATCAAAGATCACATTCTGTGCTTCTGTGTTCCACAACCTCCCTGGAGGTGTTCAAGGCCAGCTTGGATGAGTCCTTGAGCAACCTGTTCCAGTGGGAGGTGTCCCTGCCTATAGCAGGGGAGTTGAAACTGGCTGAACTTTGAGGTCCCTTCCAACCTAAACCATTCTTTGATTCTATGATAAAGAATGTCTCCTCAGCCCCTTACCAAGCCAATCTTCCCTCTCCCACCCCAAGACTCCTGGCCAGGCTGTCTTAGCTCCTCTCTTATGAGGACAAGCTGAGAGAGTTGTGGTTGGTCAGTCTGGAGAAGAGAAGGCTGCAAGGTGACCTTCTTGTGGCCTGCCAGTATTGGAAGGGGGCTACAAGAGAGCTGGGGAGGGATTGCTTAGAGTGTGAGGTAGTGGGGGGAGTGGGTCCAAGATAAAGGAGGGGAGATTCAGATTGGTCATTAGGAAGAAGTTCTTCACAATCAGGGTGGTGAGAGGCTGGCAGGGGTTGCCCAGGGAGGTGGTGGAAGCCTCATCCCTGGAGGTGTTTAATGCCAGGCTGGATGAGGCTCTGGATAGCCTGATCTAGTGTGTGGTCCATGACAGGGGGTTTGGAACTGGCTGATCCTTGAGGTCCCTTCTATCCAACGCTGGCAATTGTTCTCCCATCCCTTTGGTTGCTACTTCCTTGCCCTAGCAGCTGTTTGATGAGGTGCTGGATGCTGGTCATGGCAGGGGAGTTTGAACTGGATGGTCCTTGAGGTCCCTTCCAATGCTGGCAATTCTGCTCCCATCCCTTCAGTTGCCACTTCCTTGCCCCAGCAGCTGTGTGCCGAGGTGCCGAGGTGCTGGACGCTGGCTGCAACCTGCTCAGAACTCCAAACTGCCCAACTCTGCCAGCCCAGCACTGCCCCTCCCCTGCCTACCTCTTCCCTGTGCAGAGCTTTGCTGCTGTGAATACAAATCAAGGACAAATTAGAAGCTCCAGACAGCTGACCCGAGCTCCGGATTAGAGACTGGAGGGGCTTGGTGCTGGTTTAAATGTTTTAATTACCATAGTCCCTGTAGCCAGCTGAAGGACAAGCAGAAA
>VWZI01011640.1:0-10048 GCA_013396835.1 Psilopogon haemacephalus
TATATATATACATATATATATATTGGCTGCATTGTCTGTGCTAATATAAATTTGACATCTTGCCCTTTTAAATTTGAGGTGATGCTTGAGTTTTTGTAGCTTTTGCCTTTGTTCTTATATTTTTTAATATATATGTACATATAGGCTGTTTTGTAGCTTTTACCTTTGTTCTTACATCTATCAATCTATATATATATCTATATATGTATATATCTAGGCTGCATTGTCTATACTAATATAAATTTGACATCTTGCCCTTTTAATTTTCGAGTGATGATTTACTGTCTTCAGGCTGTGCTCACCAATCAGACTCCTCATTTGACAGCTCAGCTGTGGGGTGCTCCCTCAGAGAGTTTTTCAAAGCATAAATGCATACAGCTGTGCTGAAACCCCTTTTGTGAGCAAATGCTGATAGAACAAAACCTAATTCTCTTGTTTTTGCACACCTGTGCAGTACTCTCTAACAGCTTTCCTGCTGGGTTTTTTTTAATACTTAGCAGTGGAACTAAATTTTAGGTCCATAAGGACTTACTAAAAGTGATTTGGGGCTTTAGAATTGTTTAGGTTGTAAAAAGCCTTCAAGATCATCAAGTCCAACCATTAATCCTACTCTACAAAGTCCTCCACTTAAGGCATGTCCCCAAGTACCTCATCTACAGGCATGGAGACTCCACCACCTGCCTGGGCAGCCTCTTCCAATGCCTTGATAAACCCTTGCAGTGAAATTCTTTTTTCCTAATGTCCAGCCTAAACCTCCCCTGATGCAGCTTGTGGCCACTCAGTTGTTACTTGGGAGAAGAAACCAACCACCCCCACCTGGCTCCAACTTCTTTTCAGGTAGTCAGAAAAAGCAAGAAGGTCTCTCTTCAGCCTCCTTCTGACTAAGCAAAAAAAAAACAAACAACCCATGCTAGATTATAACACAGGAATAAAAAAATCACAGAATCAGTCAGAGTTGGAAGAGGCCACAAGGATCATCCCTCCTGCCATGCCCAGGGACACCCTACCCTAGAGCAGGCTGCCCACAGCCTCTGCCAGCCTGGCCAAAAACACCTCCAGGGATCTGGCCCCGAACACCTCCCTGGGCAACCCATTCCAGCCTCTCACCACTCTCATGATGAAGAACTTCCTCCTCATATCCAATCTGAATCTCCCCACCTCCAGCTTTGTTCCATTCCCCCCAGTCCTGTCACTCCCTGACAGCCTCAAAGTCCCTCCTCAGCTTTTTTGCAGACTTCCTTCAGATCTTGGAAGGCCACCAGAAGGTCACCTGGGAGCCTCCTCTTCTCCAGCCTGCACAGCCCCAACTCTTTTCAGTCTGTGCTCACAGCAGAGGTGCTGCAGCCCTCTGAGCAACCTTATAGCCCTGCAAATGAATGTGTTGGATCAATATTTGCACTATTATTTTGTTGGTATCAGTTGCCTGTGGTTCTCATCAGTGTTACTTGAGGAGCTGTGTGTAAAACTGAAAGCCTGATGAGTAGACCAAGGTCTGCTCTCATCAGACCCCACCTGGAGCACTGTGTGCAGTTCTGGAGCCCCCAGCACAAGAAGGACATGGAACTGCTGGAGAGAGTCCAGAGGAGGGCCACAAAGATGATCAGAGGGCTGCAGCAGCTCTGCTATGAGGACAGGCTGAGAGAGTTGGGGCTTTTCAGCCTGGAGAAGAGAAGGCTGCCAGGAGACCTTATAGCAGCCTACCAGTATCTGAGGGGGCCTGCAGGAGAGCTGGGGAGGGACTGTTCGCAAGGTTTTGTAATGACAGGATGAGGGGGAATGGGTTCAAACTGGTGGAGGGGAGATTTGAACGGGATGTTAGGAAGAAATTCTTCACAGTGAGGGTGGTGAGGCACTGGCACAGGTTGCCCAGGGAGGTTGTGGCTGCTCCCTCCCTGGAGGTGTTCAAGGCCAGGCTGGATGAGTCCTTGAGTGACCTGATCTAGTGTGAGGTGTCCCAGCCTGTGGCACAGGGGGGTTGGAACTGGCTGATCTTTGAGGTCTCTTCCAACCTAAACCATTCTATGATTCTATGTTAGGATCTTGCTCGCACTGAAGTGCCCTTGCAGCAAACTACCCAAAAAAGATAGCAACACCACTTTTTGCCCTCCTGTTAACTGGACACTATTAGCAGTCTGAGTTAAAGATTAACGTGGAAGCAAGCATCAGCTCTTTTGGCCTACTTTTGGTAGCCTGTGGGTAACTACTGTGAATTTTTCAGTGCAAGTTATGAAGCAGCTTGCACAGCAGGGCAGAGCAGGTCACAGCAGGGCAGAACAAGTTGCAGCAGTCAGTGTTTCTTGTGCTAATGTTCAATAATTGGAGGCTGAGCTTTTAGCTTCAGCAGAACTTAGAATCATAGAGTCAGTCTTGGAAGGGACCACAAGGATCAGCCAGTCCCAACCCCCCTGCCATGCCCAGGGGCACCCTACCCTAGAGCAGGCTGCCCACAGCCTCTGCCAGCCTGGCCAAAAACACCTCCAGGGATCTGGCCCTAAACACCTCCCTGCAGGGGCAACCCATTCCAGCCTCTCACCACTCTCATGCTCAACAACTTCCTCCCCACCTTCAGCCTTGCTCCATTCCCCCTAGTTCTGGCACTCCCTGACAGCCTCAAAAGTCCCTCCCCAGCTTTTTTGTAGCCCCCTTCAGGTCCTGGAAGGCCACCAGAAGGTCACCTGGGAGCCTCCTCTTCTCCAGCCTGCACAGCCCCAACTCTTTCAGTCTGTCCTCATAGGGGAGGTGCTTCAGAAGGTGCAGATATCTGTCTAGCCTTGATTGATCAAAATGCCCAACTAACGCTGTACCCAGCTGACCAAAAGAAGGCAGCTAAAGAGTTGGAAGATCACAGCAAGAATCTTTTTATACCGAGAGCCCTGGGGCTGTTTAGTCTGGAGAAGAGAAGGCTGAGAGGGGATCTGAGCAATGTATACAAATATCTGAGGAGTGGGTGTCAAGTGAAGGGGGCCAAGCTCAGTGGTCAGCAGAAGTAAAACAAGGAGCAAGAGCTGCAAACTGGAACAGAGAAGGTTTCAGCTCAACATGAGGAGAAACTTCTTTCCAGTGAGGGTGCCAGGGCCCTGGAGTAGGCTGCCCAGAGAGATTGTGGAGTCTCCTCTGGAGGCTTTCCAACCACACCTGGATGCATTCCTGTGTGGACTACCTTAGGGAATCCTGCCTTGACAGCTCTGGATGATCTCTGGAGGTGCCTTCCAACCTCTAAAGTTCTGTGATTCTATTTTTATTTCTATGTAAAGCTTCTGGTTTAAGAAGATCCTGAGGAGCAGACTGCTGTGGCTTTGCATGAAGTAGTTGTGTAGTTGTTGTTGCCATAAATGCCAGGGCAATCCCCACAGCAAACACAGGCTGGGTGAGGAGTGGCACACTGGGTGTAAGGGACCCATCCAGAGAGACTGGGACAGGCTGGAGAGGTGGGACCAGGCCAACCTCAGGAAGTTCAACAAGGCCAAGTGCAAGCTCCTGCACCTGCATCAGAGCAATCCCAAGCACAAATCTAGGCTGGGGGGGAGCAGCCCTGAGAAGAAGGCTTTGGGGGTGTCAGTTGGTGCCCAAGTGCCCAGGAGGCAGCAGTGGTGGCTGCAGCCCAGAGGCAGCTGTGTGCTGGCTGCAGGCAGAGCAGGGAGAGCAGCAGCACAGGGAGGGGATTCTGCCCCTCCAATCTGCTCTGCTCACACCTCACCTGCAGCACTGCCTCCAGCTCTGGGCAACCCAGCAGAAGGAGGACATGGAGCTGGAAGAGGCCTCAAAGATGATCAGAGGGCTTGAGAAGCTTCCCTGTGGGGACAGGCTGGGAGAGTTGGGGCCGTTCAGAAAAGAAGGCTCTGAGGAAAACTAAGAGCAGCCTTTCAGTACCTGGAGAGTAAGAAAGGCAGGAAGGGACTTTTGCCAAGGGCTTGAAGTGCTGAAATGAGAGGGTATGGATGGAAGCTTGAGAAGGGCAGATTGAGACTGGAGATTAGGAAGAAATTCTTCCCAGTGAGGATGATGAGAGACTGAAACAGCTGCCCAGAGGGCTGGAGAAGCTTTTCTCTGGGGACAGGCTGAGAAAGTTGGGCTTGTTCAGCCTGGAGAAGAGAAAGCTCTGGGGAGACCTTAGAGCAGACTTCCAGCACCTGAAAGGGGCTACAAGAAGGGCAGGAAGGAACTTCTGACAAGGGCTTGTAGTGATTGGACAAGGTGCAGGATGAAGCCAGGCTCTGCTCAGGGGTGTCCAGTGACAGGACAAGGGGCACTGGGGGCAAGCTGGAGCAGAGGAAATGCCACATGAGCAGTAAGAGAAGCTTTTTGTTTTCCCCTGGTGAGGGTGCCAGAGTCTTGGAGCAGACTGCCCAGGGAGGTTGTGGAGTCTCCTTCTCTGAGGACGTTCCAAACCCACCTCGATGCATTGCTGTGACCTGCTCTAGGTGCTCCTGCTCTGGCAGGAGGGTTGGACTGGAACATCTTTTGAGGTCCCTTCCAACCCCTACCCCTACTGTGGATGTTCTGCCTCATCTCCTGCTTCCCTGGGGCTCTGCCATCATTCAGCCAGCTGTGCTCTGGCTGCTACGCTCCCATGCTTCTGGATCCTTTACACCTCTGTCACTGTGTCAAACTCTACAAAATGGAAAGAGCTGCAATATTTGTCAGTGTAGGCTGGAAACTTCGTGTGCTGGCTCCAACAATTTGGCATCCTGAAGCTCATAGCTCTGTCTGTTTTCCTCCTAGAACTCTTACTATTCCTCCAAACCAATTGATGCTTACCCTCACAGGCGCGCCAGGGGACATCTGGAAAATGCAGGACCCATCAGGAGATACTTTAAGGTACAGACCAGCTTTCAGCAGATGTATGGTACAGCAAGTGGTGATCTGATCTTATTTGGTGCCAGCAGGCACATTTTAAAAGGTATTAAATGCCTGGAGTGTGCAGCTCTGCAGCCCCCAACACAAGAAGGACATGGAAGCTTTGGAGCCAGTCCGAAGAAGGCCACCAGGATGCTGAGAGGGCTGCAGCAGCTCTGCTCTGAGGACAGGCTGAGAGTTGGGGCTGTGCAACCTGGAGAAGGCTGCCAGGAGACCTTGGAGTGGCCTTCCAGGATCTGAAGGGGGCTGCAGGAAGGCTGGGGAGGGACTATTCACAAGGGCTTGTAGTGAGAGGACAAAGAGGAATAGGTTTGAACTGGCAGAGGGGAGATTGAAAGTGGATGTTAGGAGGAAGTTGTTTTCAGTGAGAGTGGTGAGACACTGGCACAGGTTGCCCAGGGAGGTTGTGGATTACAGAATCACCCAATGTGATCAAAGATCACCTCCCTGGCAATGTTGAAGGCCAGGTTGGACGAGGCCTTGAGTGACCTGTTGTAGTGGGAGGTGTCCCTGCCTGTGGCACAGGGGGGTTGGAACTGGCTGATCATTGAGGTCCCTTCCAACCTAAACCATTCTATGATTCCCTAAAGGAAGTGTCATCATAGGCCAAGTTTCCACATGAAACAGTGTGAGGCTTAGCTTTTAGCATTTGGAGTGAGCAGGGTTTGCCAGTACTGGATCTGAGCAGTTCGCAGACTGCATTGGGTTGGATGGGACCCTCCAAGGGCATCTTGTCCATCCCCCCTGCAGCCAGCAGGGACACCTCCAACTGGATCAGGCTGCCCAGGGACACATCCAGGCTGAGCTTGAATGTCTCCAGGCATGGGGCCTCAACCACCTTCCTGGACAGCCTGTTGCAGTATTTCCCCACTCTGACTGTGCAGAACTTCCTCCTGATGTTCAACCTAACTCTGCCCTCCTCCAGTTTCCAACCATTGCCCCTCGTCCTATCACTCCAATCCCTTCTAAACAGTCCCTCTGCAGCCTTCCTGTGTGTCCCCTTCAAATATTGCAATGTAGCTCTAAGGTCTCTCCAAGAGTCTTGTCTTCTGTAGACTGAACAACCTCAGCTCCTTCAGCCTATCCTCACAGCAGAAGTTAAAGCTGAAGGAAAGTTTTGATGGCTGAGTTAAGTAGGAGGCATTTCAGCTGACACACTGAAAAAGGGGAGCAGGTTTGGAGTGATTGTTGTTGTCCCTCTGCCCCCTGACTAAACCTAAGAGACCTGCTGGGGTTAAAAGCTTTTCAGGCTCTCTTGTTTAGATGTCAATTTAAGTCAGTAGCTAAGCTGACTATCAAAAGAAAAAAAAACAACTTTATCCTGCTGGAGGAAACAAAATCATTTTCCAAGTTGAAATGAGCAAGTTCAAAGAGTCAGCTTGCTGGAAGTGTTTTAACATGCAAGGGCATCACTGCCTCTTAATCAGTATCCCCTCTGTGCTGTCAGCCTTCAGGGCATGCAGAGATCTTCAGCTTTGGAGGCAGTGCTCTGAGTTTTCACTTACACATTCATGGAATGGTTTAGGTTGGAAGGGACCTTAAAGATCTTCCAGTTCCAACCCTCCTGCCATGGGCAGGGACATCTTAGATTCATAGAATGGTTTAGACTGGAAGGGACCTCAAAGATCATAGAATCATAGAATGGTTTAGGTTGGAAGGGACCTTAAAGATCATCCTGTTCCAACCCCCTTGCCGTGGGCAGGGACACCTTAGATTCATAGAATGGTTTAGGTTGGAAGGGACCTTAAAGATCATCCAGTTTCAACCCCCCTGCCATGGGCAGGGACACCTTAGATTCATAGAATGGTTTAGACTGGAAGGGACCTCAAAGATCATAGAATGGTTTAGGTTGGAAGAGACCCCAAAGACCATCCACTTCCAAACCCCTATCATGGGCAGGAATACCGCGGAATTACAGAATGGTTTAGATTGGAAGGGACCCCAAAGATCATCCAGTTCCAGCTCCTTAGAATCATAGGATGAAGATCATCCAGTTCCTATCCCCTGTCATGGGCAGGGACCTTAGAATATTAGAATCATAGAATAGCTTAGGTTGTCCAGTTCCTCAAAGCTCATCTAATTCCAACCCCTGGCCATGGGTAGGGACATCTTAGAATCATAGAATGGTTTAGGTTGGAAGGGACCCCAAAGATCATCCAGTTGCAACCTCCCTGCCATGCCCAAGGATGCCTCACACTAGCCCAGGTTGGTCAGGGCCTCATCCAGCTTGGCCTTAAAACACCTCCAAGGATGAGTCTTCCACCACCTCCTTGGGTAACACCTTCCAGGGTCTCACCACCCTCATGCTGAACAACTTCTTCCTAACATCCAGTCTGAATCTCCCCATTTCCAGGTTTGTTCCATTCCCTCCAGCCCTGTCACTCCCTGACAACCTAAAAAGTCCCTTCCCAGCTTTCTTGTAGCCCCCTTCAGATAGTGGAAGGCCACAATAAGGTCACCTGGGAGCCTCCTCTTCTCCAGCCTGCACAGCCCCAACTCTTTCAGTCTGTGCTCACAGCAGAGCAGCTCCATCCCTCTGAGCATCCTCATGGCCCTTCTCTGGACACCTTCCAGCACCTCCATTTCCCTCTTGTCCCAGGGGCTCTGTGCTTGCCAGTGCCTGTTTGCATGGTTCAGGACTGGAAGCCTTGCTTGGGTTTTTGCACTGTGAGTGTGAACTCTTCAAGTCTGGTGCCTTCATTTTGGACTTTTCTCTCTTTGCCCATCCCCTTTTTTCCAGAGCAACTTTGCAGATGGGCGTTTGCAGCCCCACTACAGGTCGGGCCTGGTGCAGAAGGGTTTGTACATCCAGGCCAAGTACCAGCGGCTGCGCTCGGTTGGTGCCAGAGGCTTCACCACCAACAGGTTCAGAGATGGCTTCTTGAGGAAAGAAAAGGTAGGTTGCCTCAACTGCTTTGTGCCTGATCCCTTTCTCAAGTGCTGAATGTTCATATGATGCATTCCAGTTTGGAAATCCCATTGGAATGAATTGGATGGGATTTTTGTAGAATCATAGAATGGTTTAGGTTGGAAGGGACCTCAAAGCTCAAACAGTTCCAACCCCCCTGTGCCATAGGCAGGGACACCTCCCACTACAACAGGTCATAGAATCATAGAATGGTTTAGGTTGGAAAGGACCTCAAAGCTCAGCCAGTTCCAACCCCCCTGTGCCACAGGCAGGGACACCTCCCACTAGAACAGGTCACTCAAGGCCTCATCCAGCCTGGCCTTGAACACCTCCCCCTGTTCTGGGATATTGCCTGGCTGTACTTCCTAGGCAGACCCTGCACTCCTGTTTCCCTCCATGGCTATGCCATTGGAACTTGCTCTGGGTAATTGCAAGTCACAGAATGTTAGAAGTTGGAAGGGACCTCCAGAGAGCATCCAGCCCAAACCCCTGCCAGAGCAGGAGTGTCCGGAGCAGGGCACACAGGAACACAGCCAGGGGGATTGGGAATGTCCCCAGAGAAGGAGACTCTATATCCTCTCTGGGCAGTCTGCTCTAGAGCTCTGGCACCTTCACAGGGAGAAAAGGTTCCCCTCCTATTCCCCTGGCACCTCCTCTGCTCCAGCTTGCCCCCAGTGCCCCTTGTGCTGCCCTTGGGCACCCCTGAGCAGAGCCTGGCTGCGTCCTGCCCACACTGCCCTGCACATCTTGAGCACAGCACTGAGGGCAGCCCTCAGGCTGCTCTGCTGCCAGCTCCCAGCCCCAGCTCCCTCAGCCTGGCCCCACAGGAGATCTTCCCCTGCCTGCAAGAGCTTTGGAGCTTTGCACTGGACTCTCTTAAGAATTTCCCTGAGGTCCTTCTTGAGCTGAGGGGCCCAGAACAGGACACAAGATTCCAGATGTGGCCTCCCCAGGGCAGAGGAGAGGTGCAGGAGAACCTCTATCGACCTCCTAACCACAGCCTTTCTAATCCACCCTGGGATGCCTTTGTCCTTCTTGGCCACAGGGCACATTGCTGCCTCATGGGCATCCTGTTGCCCACCAGGATTCTCAGGTCCCTTTCCCCTGTGCTGCTCTCCAGCACCCAACCTCTCCTGGTACAATATCAGAAGTGGCCTCTGAGTTTCTGCAGTTGCTGGTGCTCTTCAGCATTCTCTCCTTGAGCTCAGCTGATCTCTGTTCCTATTGAGAGGAGGTGAAAGTGGCCCTCTGGGTAAAAATGTTACCTCCTCCTAGCTCCTGGTTTTAAATCAACACATTGATTGAAGGGGATCAATTTTATTTGTTCTCCTCTGCCTGTTTCCCTTCTTTATCACATTACCTTAAATGAATCATCTGCTTTCAAGCACACACTGGAGTGCTGCTCTCAGTCCCACACCATAGAATTTTACAGCCCACCCTGTTGTAATGTCTGTGTAAAGTGGCTTGATAAAGCTCAAGCTGAGGTGCTGAAGCCCATCTGGTTTATGGCAGCTTGGTGGTTGGCAGCGTGTACAGGAGGATGATCATCTCCAGCTTGCAGAAGAACTCCTGAACCATATAAAAAAGGGTAGTTTAAACCATTCTGTAAAGCCTTTGTTAGAATTGATCAAGTGTGATCCAAGCAGTCTGACTTCACTTGTGGCACTGGAGAATTGGATTAGTTGCCCTGCACAGCCCCTTGCAGATTCTGTGTCCCCTGGGTGAAATCTTTGCTTGTTGTGCAATTCTCTGTCCACCCAGCTACAAGTCAAATGTGCTTGCATAAGCATTTGGAGTTGGGTTAGAGCTGGGTTCAAGGAGTTTGTTTTAAAAAGCCTCCAGTTTACAGCCTAGTAGGGGGAGGGAGAGGGGAAGGCAAAACACAAAAAGACTCCAAACAACCAACCCTCAGCAAACAAACAAAAAAACCCAACCAAAAAACAGCCAACAAAAAAAAACCAAACCCAAAGCCAAACAAACACCCCAAAGCACAGCAGAACCCCACAAAAAAAACCCCAGACACAAAATACCCCAAAACCACCACCACTACCACCATCAAAAGTCTCCCCCATGCCAAACCCAAACTACCCCCAAGAGAAAATCACCACCAACACCTCCAAAAGAGCATCACCACCTCCATCTGCAAATCACCATCACCTCCACCCAAAAAGGAGATCACCACCCCCAAAGGAAAGTGACCATCTCCACCCTCATCCCCAAAAGAAAGTCACCACCACCCCCCCAAAAAAAAATTATTACCCCAAATCACCACCACCCCCTAAA
>VWZI01011640.1:25206-42756 GCA_013396835.1 Psilopogon haemacephalus
CTCATCTGTTACCTTACCACCAATTTTCTCTCTCCATGCCCAACGAGGAGTTAATCTGGCTAGGAAGGAGGCTTTGCTTTAGCTCGACCTTTAATAGATACAAAGGCACTGGTGCCGTAAAAGAGGTCACCTCCACTTCTTTCTCTTTCCATGCCAGCTTATACCATCTTAAATCTGCTTTACTAGCACAGGTTTGGGTCGGTTTGTTTTTTGTTTTTACGGTCTTTAGCCTGGGAGAAGTCTTGCCTGTGAAAAAGCCTCCCCAGGCTCAGTGGGTGCTGCTCAGGAACGTTGCTGATCTCGGCGAACTGCTCCGTTCAATCGCAGATGCCTTTCACCTTTCCCTGCAACACCTGCAAAGCACAGCCTGCGACTGCTGCTGCTGCTGCTCGTGTCTGACTCCGCTCTTCTTCCCGAGCCGCTGCCGCCGAAGTCAATCTTTAGCTGACCTTTTTGTCTCCCCTTTTCCTTTCCTGCCTCCCCTCCCTCTCTCCAGAGCGGCATTGGGGGAGAACGTGGCCGCTCCCTCCGGCCAGGGCTGGGGCTAGACGCGGCGCGACGAGCGCGGCGCTCCCCTGTCTCCCCGGGGGGACACGCAGCAGGGCACGGCTGAACCTGGGGGGTGGTGCGCGGAAGGTCGCCGCGGGGATTGTTGGTGTCTCCGCCCGTCCCGCTCCCACCGCCCGTGCCCGGCGCCCCGCACGTCCCCTCGCATCCCTCCCGGCCACCACGACAAAGCGAGTCGCCGGAGCCGCTTCCCTCCCTTCCCCTCCCCCTCCCCGCGCTCTGCCGACGCCTCTTAGCCTGCGAGGGAGGAAGCCGCCTCCCTCCCCTCTGCCTCGGCACCCCTCTCTCCCCTGCCGCCGCTGGGGACCACGGCTCCTCTTCCTTCCTCCCTCCCTCCCCGCCCTCCTTTCCCTCTCCGCCGTCCGCGGCTGCTCCCGGCGGCCCGAGGCGGCGCAGCGGCTCTGGCGCAGTCTCGCGACACTTCCCGCAGCGCCGAGCCGAGCTGAGCCGTGCCGAGCCGTGCCGTGCCGAGCCGAGCCGAGCCGAGCCGAGCCGAGCCGATCGGCAGCAGCAGCAGCAGCAGCAGCAGCAGGAGCGGAGCCCCAAAGGCTGCAGGCAGCCTCCGGCCCTGCCGCGCGGGAACTCGCCCGCCCCTCAGGCTCGCGGGCGCCCGAGCTTGGCCGCGCGCTCGCTTCTCCCCCTCTGCTCCGGGCGGCGGCAGGGACCTGTGTGGCTGACAGGAGCTGAAGACCGAGCCCCTTCTCTCGCCTCGCTTCTGGCATTTTTAACTTATTTTTAATTTTTTAAAAAATTAAATACATTCAAGTAGGTTCGGTGAGGGGAAGTCGAGGTGCCGGTAGCAGGAGGCAGGATGCAGCCCGGCTGCAGCGGGTGCTGAGAGCGGCGCCGGCCGGAGGAGGGAGCGGCTCCGTCAGCAGCCCTCTTCTTTCCGCGGCGGCGGCGGCTCGGGGCTGTCTCTCGCCCTCCTCACCGTGGCCAGCCGCTTCAAACTTTCAGCCTGTTCCTGCCGCCGGGCAAAGCCCCGCTCGACATAAATGGGTGAGTTGCTCCGAGTTGTGGTGGTGCTGAGGGTTGGGGGTGAGGGAGAGGCCGGCTGGGGCTCCCGCCCCGCCAGTGGGGTGCGCAGGGCTGGGGGGCGGCTGGAAGGCAGCTGGCGGCCACCGGCCTCCGCCTCTCGGCTTTTAACTTCTCCTCCCCTCCCCGGCCGAGTCAATAATTGTTTTCATGTGACGGGCGATGTGGTGCGAGGGCCGAGCCCCACCTCGGGTCGCCACGGTGGGTGCTGCCGAGCGTGGCTTGACAGGGTTCCAAGCCCAGCCGTGCGTCCCTCGGCCTCGCTACCTTTCCGTCGGGCGCAGCCACCCCTGGGCATCCTGGGGTGTGGTGGCAGCGGCCCGGGCGGAGGGAGAGGGAAAGAGAAGGGTGGGGATGCGTCCGGCCCGGGCGCGCAGGTGGCGCTCGTTGGGCGGCAGGGCTGCCGTCGGGGATGGGCGAGCCCAGGGCGTGGGGCGGCCTGTGGGCAGCGGCCTGTGGGGAGCCGCCGCGAGGGGGCGGCTGTGGGGGCCTNCGCGCCGCGGGAGCCCGCGGCCGTCAGTCCAACGCTTCTGCGCGCCCAGGGGTGCGAGGCGACAGCAGCGGTGCCAGGCGCGGGCTGCCCGAGCGAAGCGCCTCGGTGCGCCGCTGCCCGGCGGCTCCCTCTGCCCGGCGAAGCGCCCGGCGGAAAATGACGGGTGGGAAGGAACAAAAGAGACCGCCGGCCGTCGGTAGGCATCCCGCGGGGCTGAAGGTGGCGGCGAGCGTGGCAGCGTTTGGATGTCCTCAAACCAACCTCCCCCCTCCCCGCCCCGGCTGCCTGCTTTTCTCAGGCTAGCGGAAATGCTGCTGGGGGAACCTGAGAGCAGCGCTGCCGCTAAGCCGACTAAATATAATGCTCTACGTGGGCAGACATCTTACACATTTTTACCTCTTGTAGTACAGCGAGGCTGGGAACGAATGTAGTAGGAGAGAAAATTTCGTCTCTTTGTTCTTGGGGAGGGTAGTTTGTAGAGGGGGTACGGTAGGAGCGGAGCGCAGCGCAGAGCTCCGCTGTATGTCTGTGCGTTGCAAGGTTTAACGCTGGCGTTTGAGCTGTTGACTTACAGTTAGTCCTGCGGGCCGGGCTGAAAGGCGTTCGTCGCTATGCAGCTCGTTCAGCTGTGGTGATCTGGATGGACTCTGCTGCTGCCGGCAGTAGGCCAGCATCACAGACCTCCGCGCTTCGCCGGGTGCGCTGTAGAAGATTCTGCGGTTAGGGTTGGTCTGCCTGAAAGCAAACACAGCTCGCAACGTATGTCTTCTGTAGCAGTGCTTGCTGTATGGGATGGGACATGGGTGCGTTGTAGAAGACTCTGTTGTTAGGGTTGGTCTGCCTACAAGTAAGGACAGCACGCAGCTTCTGTCTTCTGTAGTAGCTCTTGCTGCCTGGGATTGGACAAGGAGCAATGAGTGCAAGTTATAGCACAGGAGGTTGCAACTCAACACAAGAGGCAACTTCTTGCCTGTGTGGGTCCCAGAGCAGTGGCACAGGCTGCCCAGAGAGGCTGGAGCCTCTCCTCTGCAGCCTTCCAAGGCACGTCTGGATGCATTCTTGTGTGACCTGAGCTAGATTGTGTGGTCCTGCTCTGGCAGGGGAGTTGGACTCGTGAGCTCTTTGAACATTCTGTGTTCAAGTTTGTATCTGTTGCTCTTTATTAATGTGCATCACCAAAAAGAGATTGACCCCATCCACTTGACACCTACTCCTCAGATATTTGTACACACTGATAGGATCCCTTCTCAGTCTCCTCTTCTCAGAGCTAAACAGCCCAGGTCTGTCAGACTCAAGTCCCCCAGTCATCCTCATAACTCCCTGCTGAACTCTCTCCAACAGGTCCCTGTCCCTCCTGAATTGGGGATTCCAACCCAGGGTGTCAAAGCTGGTGAGGGGCCTGGAGCACAGCCCTGTGAGGAGAGGCTGAGGTTAGCTGGGGGTGTGCAGCCTGGAGAGGAGAAGGCTCAGGGGTGACCTCATTGCTCTCTACAACTACCTAAAGGGAGGTTGTAGCCAGGTGGAGTTAGGCTCTGCTACCAGGCAACCAACAAGGGGACAGTCTCAAGTTGTGCCAGGGGAAGTATAGGCTGGATGTTAGGAGGAAGTTCTTCACGGAGAGTGACTGGCATTGGAATGGGCTGCCCAGGGAGGTGGTGGTGTTCAAGCAAAGCCTGGATGGGGCACTTAGTGCCATTGTCTAGTTGATTGGCTAGGGCTGGGTGATAGGTTAGGCTGGATGATCTTGGAGCTCTTTTCCAACCTGGCTGATTCTATTCTATTCTATTTCCTGACATCCTGTAAGCAGATAAGATTTTTGAACTCTGGAGCAGGCTGCCCAGAGGGGGTGTGGAGCCTCCTTCACTGGAGACATTCCAGACCCACCTGGATGCTGGTCCTGTCTAGGTGCTCCTGCTCTGGCACGGGAGGGTTGGACCAGATGAGCTTTTAAGGTCCCTTCTAATCTATAACATTCTGTGATAATGCTGTAAGGAGTTGTAGGGCTGAATGGAGTAAAATCTGCCTTCAGTAGGACATGTCACAGGAAATCTTTTTTTTTTTTTAAAGGTTGTTTGGTTTTCTTACACTCTTGGTGCTTTTATTTCTGATTATCTCCGTGCTGCAGTACAAAAAGGCTTCTCTGATTTCTGCTTAGTATGCAGCACAAATATTAGCCTTTGTTTAGCTTCACCGTGTTAAAGGTTAAGGAAAGCAAGGAGCAGTGAAGTAACTTGAGCTCACAGAGCTCTGGAAAGGTTTTTGAGTACTGTAACTTAGCAGCAAAAGCCATCTTTCTGCTTTTTTACCCACCCTTCCCTGCTTTAGACTGGCCTCAGCTGGACACATCTGGCTTCTTTAAAACTTGTTTGGGTAATGAATTTACCAAATCAGTGTGATTCACTCAAACTTTTCTTTGCAGAATGGGAGTGGAGGGAAATCAGATAGGGTTTTGCTGTTGCTTGTGTCTTTGAGTGGTGAATGATTCCTATACTTAAGAAGCAAAGAGAGAAGCTGCACGGAGAAGTGAAAATATCAGCAGCATGAAAGCAAAATCTTCCTAGGGCACACTAAATAAACCCCAATTCTCAATGCTGTTGGCATTGTTCTGGAAAGATAGTGCAGAAAAGGTGAATTCTTCATGTGCTACACCATTAAGATGTCCAGTAGTTTATTTTTTCATTATCAATGTGCCTTCCATTTAATTTTAATTACTGGTGTGCCTTCCATTTTAACCATTGATGTTTTCTGTCTGGCACTAGTAAGTCCAACTCCATGTGTGGTGCACCCACCTGTGTCTCTGTGTTCAGTGTCTCTATGTGCAGTGCATGGCTCCCAAGTTTTTTTTAACAGCATGTACCTCAAACCTCATAAGAAACACAACTTGGTTGATGTCTTATGAGCTCTTCTGTGATGTTAAAGGTAGTAGAGCACCTTTAAGTGAACAAATTTAGGCTTGGAAGGGACTTGACAGCAGAGTTGGATGAAATAATGGTGGTAGGTCTCCAGATGTTGAAAAGAGGAGTAAGGCAAAGACTTTAAAGGTAATTTTAGTTACTGATGTACCTTCCATTTTAACCATTTATGTTTTCTGCAGGGCTCTGCCTATTGCTATTAATCCAACTTCATGTGTGGTGCACCTACCAGTGTCTCTGTCTTCAGTGTTTGTATGTGCAGTGTATGGCTCTCAAGTTCTTTTTTTACAGCATGTACCTCAAACCTCATAAGAAACACACCTTGGTTGATGTCTTATGAGCTCTTCTGTGAAGTTAAAGGTAGTAGGGAGACCTTTAAGTGAACAAATTTAGGCTTAGAATGGACTTGACAGCAGAGTTGAACAATTTAATGGCGGTAGTTATCCCGATGTAGGAAAGAGAGGTAAGGAAAAGACTTTAAAGATAATTGTAGACACAGTGGAACAAGTTCAGTTTCCCTCCTTGAATGCCTACAAAATGAAGAGGTGGTGTTTTGTGGGGACTTTGTGTGTGGGTTGTTTGTTTGTTGTTGCTTTCAGGTTTATTTTCTTCCCTCGAGACTACTTAGAGTTGCATATGCTGAGAGAACTCCCCAGTCTGGTTTGCGAGGGCTTTGTGTGCTCACACATCAGAATGCCCACCTGAAGCTGGGAGATGCAGAAAACAAAAAGGAAGATGTCACAGCTGCGTGGGAGGGGGGGGAGTGGAATAGTTTCAAGTACTGCTTGGCAGGTGTAGGCAATGCAAGAATGCAAGTTTAGAGAGCAATCTTTAACTGCCATCATCACAAGGCAGCTGATGTTGCACACTTCCCTGCGTCGCTGAGACACTTTCCAGCTTCTGCAGATGAAGGAGCATCTTTTTCCCCCCTCCATTACACAGTTCTTGCTCACTTTCAAAGCACAGACAGTTCAGTGCATTAATAATAATGGTATAACACTATCACTATGAAGCTAGGCAGCTGGGAAGCTGGCTATGAAGCTAGGAGGCTTCCTAGTGCTTGTGAGTAGCAGGTTATAAATAACTACTTCAATCATCAATGCTGTGTTTGTTTTGGGGTTTTTTTTTCCATCTTACTGTTTTTCAAGCTACATTTTACTGTTTGGAAAGGGGGAGAAGAGGAAATGTTGCTTTCGTTAATGGGAAATCATGCTGACCAGCTCTGCTGATTTGGATCCAGAGACAGTCTTGTGCCCTTTGAACCAGTTAGGTTACTAATGCTGCCAGACAGCTGTTACTGTTTTACAGCAGTGGGTGAGAAAGATGCTTTGCTGTGAAGTACCACAGCTCGTTGGTACACACCAAAGGAATGCTACACCAACAAGTCATGCAATTAAAAAACAACAAAAACAAAACAGAAAAAAAGTCCCAACAAAGAAAAAAAACAATCTATGGGAGAGTCTGATTGTTCTCTCCTGGTGGCAGCCCCTTTGCCTGGCTGGTGGTAGTCCTTTTTCCATAGAACTGCTTGAGAGAGTCCACTGCAGAGCCACAAAGATGCTGAAGGGAGTGGAACATTTCTATGACGAGGAGACCTTGAGGGAGCTGGGGCTGTTCTGCTGGGAGAAGAGGAGTCTGAGGGCTGCCCCCATTCATTCTGATAAAGATGTAAAGGTGAATAGAATAGAATAGAATAGAATAGAATAGAATAGAATAGAATAGAATAGAATAAGCCAGGTTGGAAGAGACCTCCAAGCTCGTCCAGTCCAACCTACCCCCCCCAGCCCTATCCAATGACACTAAGTGCCCCATCCAGTGTTTTCTTGAACACCTCCAGGAGGCTGGAGCCAGGCTCTGCTGGGTGATGCCCAATGCCAGGACAAGGGGCAGTGGGTGGAAGTTGAGGCATAGGAAGTTCCATGGAAACATGAGGAGGAATTTTTTTCCCTGTGAGGGTGCCAGAGGCCTGGCACAGGCTGCCCAGGGGGGTTGTGGAGTCTCCCTTTCTGATGATACTCGAAACCTGCCTGGAAGTATTCCTGTGTGCCCTGCTCTAGGTGCTCCTGCTCTGGCAGGGAGTTTGGACTGGATGATGTTTCAAGGTCTCTCCCAAGAACTAACATTCTGTGATTTTTTTTTTTTCCCTTTCCTTTCTTAATTCTCTTTTTTTCCCCCCTCTTAACATATTCTCTGTCCTCTGCCCTCAACTTCTATCCTTCTTTCTTCCTACACTCACATCTTTTAATATGTTTTTTCCTCTCCCTCTGGTTTTCCTCGTGAGGTTCAGACATGCCAGTTCCTCTTTCTCCCTCTCTCCTGTCAAAGCATCAACAGAGGGAGCACTCTGAGAGTATTTCCTGAGTGTGGGGCCAAAGATGCCCTCCAGCAAGCAAGAGCTACTCTTACATCCAAGCTTTTGCTTGGCTCTGCTGTGTGACTTGGAGAGTGCTGGCTGTGAAGTGAGGCACAATGAGTTCAGCTGGTTACAGCTCTACATTTGGGGTGGGTTGGGATCTTACACACACACAATTAAAATTCACCAGAGCAGCTTAGGCAGCTTGGAAGCAAGATAAAGCTGTTTTACAGCAAAGCTACATTTACAAGCATGTATACACAATATATTGGCATGGGTTTACCATTATATACTACTGAGAAATAATGCAGAGATCTGACCTTTCCCCCTGGACAAAGAAAGCCCAGTGGACATGAGGAGGAAGTTTTTCAGCATGAGAGTGGTGAGAGCCTGGAATGGGTTGCCCAGGGAGGTGTTTGGGGCCACTTCCCTGGAGGTGTTTGCAGCCAGGCTGGCAGAGGCTGTGGGCAGCCTGATCTAGGGTAGGGTGTCCCTGGGCATGGCAGGGGGGTTGGGACTGGCTGATCCTTGTGGTCCCTTCCAACCCTGACTGATTCTAGGATTCTGTAATGCCACCTTCTCTCTTCCCATTCAGAAAACAACCAGTAGGGCTTATCTGTTACTTGGGCAGCCAGGGTTAGTGGAGGACTTAGAGAGAGAAGTGAAGTAACAGCAAACAGAGCCAAAAAGGAAAGAATTGTTTATACTTTGGCTCTTTTTATGCCTCTTAGCAAACCAGTGGAATCATAGAATCAGTCAGGGTTGGAAGGGACCACAAGGATCATCCAGTTCCAACCCCCTTGCCATGCCCAGGGACACTTCCCACTAGCCCAGGTTGGTCAGGGCCTCATCCAGCCTGGCCTTAAACACCTCCAGGAATGAGACTCCCACCACTGCCCTGGGCAGCCCCTTCCAGGCTTTCACCAGCCTCCTGCTGAACAACTTCTTCCTAACATCCTGTCTGACTCTACCCATTTCCAGCTTTGTTCCATTGCCCCCAGTCCTATCACTGCCTGGCAGCCTAAAAAGTCCCTCCCCAGCTTTCATGTAGCCCCCTTCAGATACTGAAAGGTTGCAGTAAGGTGAACTGGGAGCCTCCTCTTCTCCAGACTGCACAGCCCCAACTCCCTCAGTCTCTCCTCATAGCAGAGCAGCTCCAGCCCTCTGAGCATCCTCGTGGGCCTTAATAAACAATCAATAAACAATAGATACTTTGCTATTATTACTCTTCTACAAGCAGTGCCTTGCTCGTTCAGATTCTGCACTGAACTTTCAGGAAAGTGCCAATTCCTCTATTAGTGTATTCCAGTAAGCTTCAGAATAGAATGGAATGGTTTAGGTTGGAAGAGACCTCAGAGCTCAGCCAGTTCCAACCCATAGGCAGGGACACCTCCCACTAGAACAGATCGCTCAGGGACTCATCCAGCCTGGCCTTGAACACCTGCAAGGAGGGAGCAGCCACAGCCTTAAACTACCACAACACTCCAGTGCAAACCAAAGCATTTTTGAGGCCTGAGCTTAGCAGAAGCTGTGTAAATCCCATGCTGCAGGTGGTTGGTGTGTTTGTGGGCCTTGGCTTGCTCTTGGACAAAATTTGATGAGTTCTGTCTCTGAAATGGTTTAGAGCCTTTCAGCAAAGTAGCCATGAGACAGTTCTAAACAGGAACTGCCTGTGTCATGCTTGAAAAGATCAGCAGTTCTAGCTGAGTAAGGTGAGATCACAGGGAAGATGATTTGCATGGGGTTTGTTTGCTTTGGTTTTGTTTTTTTTTTCTTTTCACTTTGATATTTTTAAAATATTGTTTGAACCAGCTGGAGAGTATCCAGAAAAGAGCAATGAGGCTGGGGAGGGATTTGAAGGGCATCATCATATGAGGAGCAGCAGAGAGAGCTGGAGGTGTTTAGTATGGAGAAGAGAAGGCTGAGGGCAGATCTTATTGCTCTCTACAGCTCCCTGAGAGGAGGCTGGAGTGAGGCTGGGGTTGGTCTCTTCTCCCAGGTAACTGCCAACAGGACCAGAGGCAGTGGGTCGGAGTTGTGCCAGGGGAAGTTTAGGTTGGACATGATGAAGAACCTCTTCATTGAGAGAGTGGTGAGGGGTTGGAACAGGCTGCCCAGGGAAGTGGTGGCATCCCCATGCCTGAAGGTGTTCAAGATATGGTGCTTGAGGATATGGTTTAGTGGCTATGGCACTTGGGTTGGATTTGATGATCTTAAAGGTCTTTTCCAGCCTTAATGATTCTGAGTCTACTATTCTAAAGAAACTATGCATAGTTGTGTAAAAAAAAAAAAACCAACCATCTCCCCAACCTATCCAAGGTCTTTATTCTTCTCCTCATGTGAGATTTAGTTCTTTTTGTTGTCCTTGGTAAGTTTGTTTATGACAGCAGTGCAGTTGCATTAGATCTGTTCAACATCAGGATCCCAGGCATGTGCAGCCTGGAGGGTCTTCATGACTCAAGTTCAAATGGAGTTTCATGAGCTGTGAGAAAATGCTTTCAGTAACCTCTATAAAATCTCATGCAAAAATAGCTGACTCAAAGCTTTTTTTTTTTTTTTAAACACCCTCCCCCCCCTAGAAATCAAAAGGTAATGACATTTATGTCATAACAGATTGCCTTCCAAATGGAGCAAAATAGGGATCTGAAATCAAGAGACACCAAATAGATAAATATGTGTAGATGTGGAAACTTCTGATTGTGCAGTTGCCCTCTCTTCTGCTTGCCCCTTTTAGGCAGCTCTTCTTTTGCCAGCATCTGAGCTGTAGCATTTTATTTTGATATTAACTGCTACTTTGAGATCACAAATTGTGACAAAGAATGCTTAAAACAGATTATTTCTGTAACCACAGCAAAAGCCTTGCTCCTTTCTGTGCTACTCAGAGCTAGGCAGAAAATGATAGCAGAGCTGCTGGTAAAGGTATTTTTTTCTCCATGGGTTTAAGGAGGTTTATGTATTATTACTATTAAACCACTTCCTTAAGCAGCAGTTTTATTGATGCTGAGTGGGTGCCTGCTTCTTGTTTAAACTGCTACTGATACAACACTTGCAATTTGTCTGCAATGCTGTGGAGATTGCTTCTTTTGTAATTGCCATTTGCCGGGTGCTGGAGGGGTCTTGAACCATCCTGCTCGTAATGGTTCTACCAGCAGTGGAGCAGAATTCATCTGGCAGATCAGCACTGACCTGACAGACTCCTTCCTCCCTGTCTTAGGAGGAAAAAAAGGAGAGCTTGCTAATGTGGAACGAGCAGCTGGAATTTCAGGTCTGAAATGTTAGAGGTCACTGAAGTGCTGTAAACAGGTTTAGCCCTGATGAGATCAAAGCAGAGAAAACAGACCCAGAGATGCTCTCTGTTGTTTTGCTCTGGAGCTGCTGTTACAGGGCAATCATAATATGGTTTAGGTTGGAAGGGACCTCAAAGCTCAGCCAGTTCCAACCCCCCTGTGCCATAGGCAGGGACACCTCCCACTAGAACAGGTTGCTCAAGGCCTCATCTTCATAAACAGTCTTAAAACTGCCTGTATTAAGGTGCAGTGCCATACAGTGTTCGGAAGAAAGTCTGCTGTGGAATTCAGCAAAATTAAGGATGGTCCTTTATGAATCTTCCTACATTATTGGGGAGTCACAAACTTACAGAATGTTAGGGGCTGGAAGGGACCTCCAAAGCTCATCCAGTCCAATCTCCCTGCCAGAGCAGGAGCACCCAGAGCAGGTCGCCCAGGGACACATCCAGGCAGGTTTTGAATGGAGGAGACTCCACAATCCTTGTGGGCATCCTGTTCCAGGACTCTGTCACCCTCACAGGGGGAAAAAATATCTCCTCATGTTCACCTGGAACTTCCTAAGCCTCAACTCCCACCAGTTGCCCCTTGTCCTGGCATTGGGCATCACTGAGCAGAGCCTGGCTCCAGCCTCTTGGCACTCACCCTTTGCACATCTGTAAACATGAATGAGGACAGCCCTCAGGCTCCTCCAAGCGGCAGAGCTCCAGCTCCTTCAGTCTCTCCCCATAAGAGAGATGTTCCAGTCCTTCACCATCTTTGTGGCTCTGGGCTGGACTCTCTCCAGCAGTTCCCTGAGCTCCTTCTTGAACTGAGGGGCCCAGAAGTGGACACGATATTCCAGATGCAGCCTCCGCATGGCAGAGGCAGAGGAGAACCTCTCTGGACCTGCAGACCTTCAGCTGGTTTCTCCTAAATCAGGAAAGAAAGGGACTGAGCCTTTTAGAAACTCTTGCTTTAAGCCACTGAGCTTTTTCACAGTTGGAATTGGTACCCTGGAGGATGAATGCTGAGGTGTGTGTTGCATGTTGTGTTTTGCTGGCCACCTGTCTTGCTGTTTCCTGAGGGAAAAGTGGTGCCTTTTGGTCTGCAGAATAAAAGAGGGTTGTGGAAGTCTGCAAAGCCAAATGCTGAAGTTCCAGGGTTGGGGGTTTTTTGTTTGTTTGTTTTGTTGTTGTTGGTTTTTTTTTTTTTTTATTTGAAGAACTTAGAGGCAGGATGTTGCTATTTTAAGCAGAATTTCAGTTCCTGTCTGTTCAAGTCTGTCAGTGTCTCAGGAATCAAAACCAAGGAGCTAATGTAAATGCAGCCTTAAAAGGCAGAGATCTTAAATGCAAGAGATGCTCTTTGCCTCTCTAGGCACTCTGAAAAGTAGGTTTAGTTTTGCCTTACAAGTTCCTTGGCTCCAAGAGTTTGGTGTAGGTGATCCTGCTTTGGCAGGGGGGGTTGGACTTGATCTTTTGAGATCCCTTCCAGCCCCTGAATTTCTTTGACTCTGTGGTTCTGTGACTCTGTGTCGGGGGAAACCTGACAGGGGAGGATCATTGGAAGATTTCACAAACAGATTGAGGATGAAGCAGTAGATGGTGGAGGTAGATGAGGATAAAACTTAGCCTTGGAAGAAGTGGTCAAGTGGCAATATTCCTTCTGTCCCCTCTAGGTCTGTTAGTTGCATGGTTTTGACTTGCATGCTGCCCTCCTGGACAGACTCTGTGCCAGCATCTGCTTCCTTCTGCAGATGCTTCAGTCTGTTGCAGACAGTGCCAGTGTTGGTAACTGGGGGTGGGTGGGGGAGGAGGTTGTCAGAAGAGCTTACAGAACAGAGCACTTAGAGAACAGTAGGGTTCCTTGTCTCGGTGTTTACTTGAGCTCCACAGAGCTCCATCCTGCTGCCTCCTCCCCTTTCTCTCCTGGCACTCAATGCAGCAGTGGTCTCCTCTCTGACTGTTGGTTGTGCTTTCACTGTGTGGTGCACAGCTCTGCAGAGCAGTCACACTCAGCCAGCACGCAGGGGCTCAGATTCCCTATTGGGGCATCCCCATCACAGGCTGCTCCTGCTGGCAGCGAGACTCTGACAAGCTTTCAGGTGTGCTTCTTGGGCTTGCTTTCAGGATTTCAGTATGAGCTGTCAGAGTGCTCTTGCAGCTGGCTCCAGAACTGGATGCAGTACTCCAGGTGGGGTCTCAGCAGAGCATGGTAGAGGGGGAGAATCACCTCCCTGGCCCTGCTGCCCACACTGCTTCTGCTGCAGCTCAGCCTCTGCTTGGCTTTCTGGGCTGCAAGTGCACACTGCTGTCTCATGTTGAGCTTCTCCTCCACCAGCACCCCCAAGTACCTATCCTGAGGGCTGCTCTCCAGCCACTCACTGCCCAGCCTGGATTTGTGCTTGGGATTGCCTTGCCCCAGCTGCAGGACCTTGCACTTGGTCTTGTTGAACCTCAAGTGCCTGCTTGCTCAGGCCTAATTGATAGATGAGATTTTGAAAATCCCCATGAAAGCAGGACAGAGCCACTAGTGGCTGTGACATGGGAATATTTTTGTTCATAAGAGCAAAAATGAAAGGGATTTTGTTGGTTTGTGAATTCCATTTATTGTGACATCCAGGAGTTGACTGCAGAACCTGATTGGGGCTGGGAAGACATAGACATTGAAGGCAGTATCTAAAACTTGCTTCTCTGGAATTGCATTCTGAATTCTTAAGTTAGAATGTGAAAGCTTTTTTAGTGCTCAGTCAACCCCCACGATCTGACAGGAGAGTTAAGTTTAGATGCCCAAGGGTTGTGAGAAACTTACATGCAGTGATTCCTGCTTCTGAACCAGCAGGTTTTTGGAGCACTACTGCTCTTACCTCTCTTCGAAGGAAAAGAAAATATCCTCATCTAAAAACAGACAGGTTGCTAAGGATTGTGAACAGCAATCCTGTGAGACTTTGTTATTCATCAAGGAAAAAAAAATAAACCCTGTTGGTGGGTGGTAAAAATGTTAATTGCATCAAACGTGTCCTGCTTTCAAGTGCTCCTACTCTACCTCCTGTTGTTGCTCACAAGACTCAGCAAGTGAGGGGTTTCTTTAACATCTTGGGTGGGTTTGGGCCATTTTTCAGTTTAATTTTCAGGTTAGTGGAGGCATGTGAACCACAGAAGGTTAGGGACTGGAAGGGACCTCCAGTCCAATTCCCCTGGAGAGCAGAATCACCTAGAGCAGGTCACACAGGAATGCATCCAAGCAGGTCTTGAGTATCTCCAGAGAAGGAAACTGCACGAGAGAATCACAGAATTAAGCGGGTTGGAAAAGACCTCTAGGATCATCAAGTCCAGCCTAGCACCTAACACTTTCTAATTAACTAAACCATGGTACCAAGTACAGTGGATCAGTGTTGGCACTTAATAAACAGACTTCATAGATAGGTCCTTTTGTCTTACAGTAATAGAATGGTCGAGGTTGGAAGGGACCTCAAAGATCACCCAGTTAATAGGAATGAATCTTTATTGTCCAAGGACAAAACTTTTAAGGTCGATTCATTCAATTCTGTTTTGCTCTATTAAGGTAGCAGAAGTCCCTTGCATGCATTAGAGAATCAGAGAATCACAGATTTAACCAGGTTGGAGAAGACCTCTAGGATCATTGAGTCCAACCTATAACCTTCTAATAACTAACCCATAGCATGAAGTGCCTCATGCAGCCTCCTCTTAAACATCTCCAGGGATGGGGACTCCACCACCTTCCTGGGCAGCCCATCCCAATGCCAGTCACTCTTTCAATATGGAATTTCTTCCTAACACCCAGCCTGAATTTTCCCTGGCACAGCTTGAGGCTGTGTCTTCTTGTTCTATCCCAGGATGCCTAGGTGAAAAGCCTGACCCCTCCTGGTCACAACCTCCCTTGTAGAGAGCAATGAGGTCTGCCCTGAGCCTCCTCTTCTCCAGGCTGCACACCTCCAGCTCCCTCAGCTGCCCCTGGGCTGCCTATTCCAGTATTCTGGCACCCTCAGAGGGAAAAAGAAATTCTCCTCATGTTTACATGGAGCCTCCTTTGCCTTAGCTTCCACCCCTTGCCCCTTGTCCTGGCATTGGGTATCACGCAGCAGAGCCTGGCTCCAGCCTCTTGGCACTCACCCTGCACATCTTTACCAACACGAATGAGGGCAGCCCTGAGGCTCCTCTCCTTCAAGCAGCACAGTCCCAGCTCCCTCAGACTCTCCTCGTAAATCTTGTACTGGATCACAGTGCTGAAATCTAAACTACCTATGGCACAAGCTCTTGTATGTAGAGATAAGAGCCCAAACACACACAGACTTTTGGTAGCTTCTACAATGCCTGACAGCCTGTTGCATGTGGAGGCATGACAGTAAATGTCCCTTCATTCACCTTGCAAATGATGAAACTGCTGAGGAGTTCCATAGTGAGTCTTGAATTTTCCTCGGAATGCCAAGTTTTGGAGGCCAAATGTGTAGATTTGGCTTGGATTTATGTGAAAGAACATTAGAATGGAGGGGGAAAAAAAAGGAGACAAAGCTGCTTATTTCTCTTGTAGATCAGGTGCAGGTTCTCACTGCTGTACAGCACATCTCTTCCTGACAGTTTATAAGGCATCAGTTAAAGCTCAGCACTTGTTAGAATAGAATAGAATCAGCCAGGTTGGAAGAGGCTTCCAAGATCATCCAGTCCAACCTATCTCCCAGCTCTAGCCAATGGCACTAAGTGCTCTATTCAGTCTTTTCTTGAACACCTCTAGGGATGGGGACTCCACCACCTCCCTGGGCAGCCCATTCCAGTGCCAATCACTCTCTCTGGCAAGAACTTCCTCCTAAGGAAGGAGGAAGAATTTTGGCTGTATCAATCTACTGCTGCCAGCAATCTCCCCTTGCAGAAATCACCACTTCCAACAGGATGCACACCACTTTGCAGTCTGGGTGCTTCATATAAACCCACGTTTCTCAGTACCTCAAGCAACTGTGGCTGAGAGGAGGAGGAGTGTGCCATGTTCTCCCCATCCTCCTCCTGTGCAACAGGGTTGCTACGCTTGGCAAAGATGGGTGCTGATAGTAACAGCTCTGGCATCTAGAGTGGAATCCTCCAAGCCTGGCTGAGATGCGATTCAGAATAGCACTCATACTGCTACTCTGGGTTTAATAGCACCAGGTGCACGTTGCCGGTCTGGAAGCTCTGATGAGGTAACAGTTCAGTGCTATCTAGTGCACAAGGTTGCCCAGGGAGGTTGTGGCTGCTCCCTCCCTGGAGGTGTTAAAGGCCAGGTTGGATGAGGCTTTGAGCAACCTGTTCTAGTGGGAGGTGTCCCTGCCCATGGCACAGGGGGTTTGGAACTGGCTGAGCTTTGAGGTCCCTTCCAACCTAAACTATTCTATGATTCTGAGTGCCCCATCCGGTCTTTTCCTGAACACCTCCAGGGATGGGGACTCCACCACCTCCCTGGGCAGCCCATTCCAATGCCAGTCACTCTCTCTGACAAGAACTTTCTCCTAGCATCCAGCCTACACCTCCCCTGGCACAACTTTGCCACTTTGCTCTGCTGAGACCTCACCTGGAGTACTGCATCTAGCTCTGGAGCCCTCAATGCAGAAAGAACATGGACCTGATAGAACAGGTGCAGAGGAAGGACTCAGAAATGATCAGGGAGTTGGAACACCTCTGCTGTGAGGTCAGACTGAGGGAGCTGGGAGTGTGAAGCCTGGAGAAGAGAAGGCTCCAGGCAGACCTAAGAGCAGCCTGCCAGGAGCTGCAGGGGCTCCAGTCAGGCTGCAGAGAGACTGTTTGCCAAGGCCTGCAGGGACAGGATGAGGGCAATGGTTTGACATGAGAGGAGAGCAGACTGATACTGGCTGTGAGGAACAAGTTCTGCACCAGAAGGCTGCTGCAACAGTGCAGCAGGTTGCCCAGAGAGGTAGCTGAGGCCCCATCCCTGGAGATGTTCAGAGTGAGGCTGGCCAAGGCTGTGAACAAGCTGCTCTAGGGGAGCTGTCCCTCCTGATTGCAGTGGGGTTGGACTTGGATGTCCAACCCAACCCATTCTGTGATTCGAGATTCAGTTGGATTTTGTGTGTACATTTCAGAGGCAGCAATGGCAGTGAGCAGGTTGTTCTGGGGGTTTTTTTGACAGGGTGGTGCTTATTCAGTGGCTTCTTCATACAGCATTATAAAGTGTGATGGTGTTGAGAGAGCTGAGTCTTTGCAAACTACAAATGACTTTGTTCTCTTGTAGAAGGAAGAACTCCATCTGAGCTCTCTCTCCTTCCCAGATGCTAACATCATCACCATAGAGAAATTTCGGGCTGCTGTCTGCAATAGCTCTGGTGGCTGTGGATAGGAAGTGCCTTTGGAGCTCCAGATGGGTGTTTGCCTTCCCCTTGCTTGAGTGCTGTACCAACTGCACTAAATCCTGCCAGACCCTTCCATGAATCTAATTCCTCCTCTTCCCTGATGACAGCATCCCACATGTCTTTGGCCTGACAGCTGAGCAGTGTCCCTACAGTCCACAAATCAAAGGGCCTTGTAGGTCGTATTTGGTCTTGAGGCTTTGTGGTGCTCCAAGTCTAACTTGGGAAAGCAGCACTGTGGAATTCAGTGGAGTTTGGGGTTGGGTTTGTTTGGTTTGTTTTTTTCTGTTGTGGTGTTGTTGGAGGGGTTTTTTTCCTTCCCCCCTTTCCCCCTGCCTCTGCTTACGCCCCTTTTCCCTCCCCTGTTTTCCCTCTTTTTTCCTTTTCTTTTTTTTCCCTCCTTTTTTTTTCCTCCCTTTTTCTTTTTTTCCCCTTCCCCCTCTTTTCCCTTTTTTCCCCTTTTTGTTCTCCCCTTTTTTCCTTTTTTATTTCCTTTTTTCCATTTCCCCCTTTTTAAACTTTACTTCCCTTTTATCCCTTTTTTATTTTGTTTTTTTTTTCTTTTCCCCCCT
>VWZI01011640.1:42904-96234 GCA_013396835.1 Psilopogon haemacephalus
TCTCTTTTTCCTCTCCTATTTGTTTCCTTCTCCCCCTCCTTTTCCCCCCTTCTTTTTTTCCCCCTTTTTTTCTTTCTTTGTTTTTGTGATTTTTGTGTTGGTTTGTTTTGTTTTCACATTTGAATTGAGAATGTAAGTTGTGCTGCTTGCTTGTTCTGTTAAAACGTACTGATCTTTCCCCTCCTAGTGACACCTAACATTCTGCTAGAAGGTTTATTGCAACCTGTTGCACAGCCCAAAAATGATTATTCTTATTTAGAAAGTATGTCCATAAGTACTAAAAATGTGCTGTAACCACCAGCTTGTGCCTGGGGTTTCAAACAGCAGCACAGCTGAACTCAGACCTTGTCTATCAAACTTTCAGGCAGGTGAAAGTTGCTGGCCAAGTTTAACCTCTCATAAAATGTACTTCAGATGAGACTATTAATAAACAGTTACTGAGTATTTGCTACTAACTAACTCTTTGTAAGATAAATGTGGTGCTACAAACAGGCAGACATTAAGACTCAATTAACAGAGCTTGATAATTGAACAGTTTACTGTAGGTAGCAGAGAACACAAATTGCAGAGCTTTAGGGGTTGGAAGGGTATCTCCAGAGATCATCCAGGCCAGTTCCATCCTGCCACAAGCAGGATCCCCTAGGGTGGTACACACAGGAGTGCATCCAGGTGGGCTTGGAAAGTCTGCAGAGAAGGAGACTTCACAACCTCTCTGTGCAGCCTGCTCTAGGGCTCTGACAGCCTCACTGGAAAGAAGCTTCTCCTCTTTTTGAGCTGAAACCTTCTCTGTTCCAGTTTGTATCCATTGCTCCTTGGCTTATTCCTGCTGACCACCCAAAAGAGCTTGGCCACTCCACTTGACTCAGATATTGATAGACATTGATCAGATCCCTCTCAGCCTTCTCTTCTCCAGACTAAGCAGCCTCAATGCTCTCAGCCTCTCTTCACAGGGAAGATGCTGAACGCCCCCCAACCACTGAAGCTTGCTGTCATCACTGAGACCTTGCTGTGTGCCATTCCTCTTCATGCTCTTAGGCGTTTCTACCACTGAACAGTTAGCTTCATGCAAATGAGCAAAGCTCTGTTGCCCTCTCTTATAGGGAAATGTGATTTGAACTTGAAATTTAAAGCTTGAATGCAGGATACTTGAAGAAGGTAGTCTGTCTAGTTTCACTTCTGTTTTTCTGGTCAGTCAGTGCAAGACTTGTATTTAGCATTCATTTAGAGCCCAGTGCCTGACTTCAGTGTGAGCATAAAACTTACCTAGAGAAGCTTTTAACTCTTCGGCTGCCATTTCTGACTGGGTACAGTAGCTTTGAGTTCTCCATTTGACCGTGAATCCATTCAGCTGCAGAAGCTGGTGCTGCCATATGGATGCTGTTAGTTGGGTGGAACGGTGCCAGAGACATGAATAACATTTCCATTGTGCCCACACGCTTCAGATGTCACCAGCAGCTGATTGAATAACACAGCTTTTGTTGCAGGCTAACAGATCTCTGTTTCTCTTCCCCATTAATTCCTCGCCTGGCAAGACCCAGGAATTGCCAAACAGCATAAACTGAGACACTGCTGTCTTCAGACACTGGTGGTGTTAGTCAAGGAATGGTTGTTCTGAGAGCAGAATAGGTCAGCTGTAATAGACAAGATTTTGCTTTTGGTTTAACCTGTGGCAGGGAAACAGAGGAAAAATATTGTGAAAAATATTGTGTTGTGAATTATCAACAAAATCATTCTAAGTGTGTATGTAACACTAACTTCAGGGAATGAAAGATGGGAATAATTAAACTTTTAATTGGCTTTTTTTTTTTCTATCCATACAATCATAGCGAAGGCTGGAAGGGACCACGAGGATCATCCAGTTCCAACCTCCCTGCCATGGGGAGGGACACCCTACAGCCTGCTCTGCAATACTCATCCATTTCCACTCTGGAAAGCACATCCAGCCCAGAGCCCTGTAAAGCCTCACCTTGAATATCTCTAGGGATCATAGAATCAGTCAGGGTTGCAAGGGACCACAAGGATCATCTAGTTCCAACCCCCCTGCCATGGGCAGGGCACACCCTACAGCCTGCTCTGCAACACTCATACGTTTCCACTCTGGAAAGCTCATCCAGTTCAACCCCCTCTGCAGTCAGCAAGGACATCCTGCACTGGAGCAGGCTGCCCAGAGCCCTGTAAAGCCTCACCTTGAATATCTCCAGGGATTACAGAATCAGTCAGGGTTGGAAGGAACCACAAGGATCAGCCATTTCGAATCCCCCTGCCATGCCCAGGGACACCCTACCCTAGATCAGGCTGCCCACAGCCTCTGCCAGCCTGGCTGCAAACACCTCCAGGGATCTGGCCCCAAACACCTTCCTGCAGGGGCAACCCATTCCAGGCTCTCACCACTTTCATGGTGAAGAACTTGCTGCTCACATCCAGCCTCAATCTCCCCACCTCCAGCTTTGCTCCATATCCAGACAGGCTTATTTTAAGTATAGCTGAGTGGGTTGCATTTAATTTCCATCCATATCCTGGACTCCATCAAAAGCAGTGTGACCAGCAGGATGAAGGAGGAAATTCTGCCCCTCTGCTCTCTTGAGACCTCACCTGGGGTCCAGTTCTGGGGCTCCCAGCAGAAGAGGGACATTAAGCTGCTGGAGTGGGTCCAGAGGAGGGACACAAAGGTGCTCAGAGTGCTAGAGAAGCTCCCCAGTGGGAACCGTCTTAGAGTTGGAGCCGTTCAGCCTGGAGAAGAGAAGGCTCTGGGGAGACCTCAGAGCAGCCTGCCAGTACCTGAAAGGGGCTACAGGAGAGCTGGGGAGGGACTTCTGACAAGGGCTGGGAGCAATAGGATTAGAGGGAATGGATTGAAGCTTGAGAAGGGCAGATTGAGAAGGGCAGATTGAGATTGAGATTTCTGGTGAGGGTGGTGAGACACTGGCACAGGTTGCCCAGGGAGGTTGTGGCTACCTCCTCACTGGAAGTGTTCAAGGCCAGGCAAGATGAGTCCTTGAGCAAGCTGGGCTAGTGGAAGCTGTTCCTGTCCCATGGCAGGGGGGTTGAAACTGGATGATCTTTAAGGTTCCTTTCACCCCAAACCATTCTCTGAATCCATTAATCCCTAACGCACAGCATTAACATTTCAAATGTTGCATTTCAAATCCAAAGCACAAAACATTAAATTAAAAAGTGTCTTTGTCCCTGACCTTGCAGTAATGAGTTGTCCTGTGCTAGCCTCCAGCAGGATTGTTAATAACTCACTTTGATTCCATTGCATGAGGCCTTATGTTACAGCTTGGCTTGGTGGTAATACAGGGCTAGGAATAGCTGATTGTGTTAGATCAGAATGACTTCAATATCTTTTGATACTTGATTTCATTTTTAACATGATAAATGCCTTTTTCTGACATAAAGAGTCTAATGGTTTGCAGGCTGGGGCAAGTTTGACTCCCAAGCCTCATGAACTATGGCATTGTGAAGAAAACTACCCTCAAAAAGAGAAGGCAGATCTGTCTGTCCCAGCCTTGACATTTCAGTTCACTTCTGGCTTAAGAGGGCTTTGGGTTTTGGCTGTTAATGTGACAAGCTGTTTACCTTGGCAGAGCTGAGCCTAGGACCAGCATTAGTTGGTTAACATAAAATGAATTTGAGCTCGCTGTCCAGGGAGGGAGAAGGCTGAGAAGGGATCTGATCAATGTCTATCAATACCTGAGGGCTAGGTGTCGAGGGGGCCAAGCTCTTTTTGGGGGTCAGCTGCAATAAGCCAAGGAGCAATGGATACAAACTGGAACAGAGAAGGTTTCATCTCCACAAGAGGAGAAACTTCTTTGCAGTGAGGGTGGCAGAGCCCTGGAGCAGGCTGCCCAGAGGTTGTGGAGTCTGCAGACTTTCCAAGCCTACCTGGATGCATTCCTGTGTGGACTACCCTAGGGGATCCTGTTTGGCATGGATGATCTCTGGAGGTTCCTTTCAACCTCTAAAGTTCTTTGATTACTTGAGGTTCCTCTTTCTTTCATTTGTCTTTCAGATGCACTACTTTTCTGTAAATCTTTCTGTATGCTTCATTAAACAGTCTTAAAACTGTCTTTATTAAGGTGAGTGACATACAGAATTCTGAAGGCAGTCTGGGATGGAATGCAGCAAAATTAAGGATGGTCTTTTATGAATCTTGCTGCATTACTGGGGAATCACTAAATTACAGAATGTTAGGGGCTGCAAGGGACCTCCAAAGCTCATCTAGTCCAACACCCCTGGCAGAGCAGGAGCACCCAGAGCAGGTCACACAGGAACACATCCAGGCAGGTTTCTAAACCCACCTGGACGCATTCCTACCCTAGGAGATCCTGCTTTTGGCAGGGTGCTTGGACTGGGTGAGCTCTGGAGGTCCCTTCCAACACCTTAAGTGCTGTGGTTCTGCTGCTGCTGTGAGTGTTTTCTCACATCAGGAGTTACTGTGCAAACAAGGACACTGTTGTGGTGTAGCTCTTGAGTAGAAATCCAGCACAGCACTTCAGGAGTGAGTTCTGTTTGTACGTAGAGACTTGAAGCTTTATCCTTAACATATCTGGATCAGTGTTGCCTCCAGCATCCAGCTTTCCAGGAAGACAGAATCCTACTTCAAAAGCAACAAGAGAGATAAATTTGGCTGGCAGATTGAGTTTTTCGGGGCACTGTCTGAGGAGGTAGCATCCTTTAGAAAATGAGACTGATTTTAAAACTCCCCAACTGCACAGACCTATAAATTTGAGCTGTCATAGGCTCAGCAGTCTTCAGTAGTGTGATAAATGAGAACTCTGAGTGATGTCAGAAGTGCCTTCCTGTCACTTTGTCATGACCTGCACATCTGTGAGGCGTGCTCTTACTCCTCTTTCCAAACTCTGCTCTTGGTTGCCTTTGAGGAGTTTATAAACATCTTGATTGTGTGGTCCCTTCTCTGCCTCTGACAGCTTACACACTCTTAGGCTACAGTAATCAAACTCTCTGAGAGGAGACAGCTCCTAAAAATATTTAGATGTGGGTTTTAATAAGTGGAGACTTTTATAGACAAACAAGAGCCTGCACAGTAAAGGGATTTTTTTTCCCCCCCTTTAATCAAACATCCAGTAAAACAAAAGTGGTTGAACAGCTGCAGCTGTCTCTATATGAATAAGTGCAAGGCAGACAATCTCCAGGGAGGTAACTCCAGTGCCTCCAGCCTACCCAAGCAGTTGAAGAGTCTGCTCAGCAGCCCAGGCTTACTTTTTGGTCTCTCCGATTAAGAAAGAGGACATAATTAATTAAGAAATCGGAACAGTGCAGAATCCTGACTGTTCTGCAGCTCTGTTAGGGGGAAACTGCAAATAAACCAACAGGTTCATAGAATCACAGAATGGTTTAGGTTGGGAAGGAGCTCAAAGCTCAACCAGTTCCAACCACCCTGTGCCATAGGCAGAGACACCTCCCACTAGAACAGGTCACTCAAGGTTCTAGAAGTCTTTTACAGCATGGGGCTTGGAGAGTGGGAGAGTTGTTTGCCTTTCTTCAATGTCTTGCTGCAGTCTGAATGTTGAGGAGTGCTTGAAGAATCATTAGTTGGAGCCAGCTTCCATCCCTACTCTGCTCTCCTCACACCCCACCTGCAGCACTGTCTGCAGCTCTGCAGCCCCCAGCACAAGCAGCACATGCAAGTGTTGGAGCCAGTGCAGAGGAGGCCACCAAGATGCAGCTGAGAGGGCTGCAGCAGCTCTGCTGTGAGGACAGGCTGAGAGAGTTGGGGCTGTGCAGCCTGGAGAGGAGAAGGCTGCCAGGAGATCAGGATCTGAAAGGGGCTGCAGGATGGCTGTGGAGGGACTATGGACAAGGGCTTGGAATGACAGGACGAGGGGTAATGGGTTTAAAGTGTCAGAGGGGAGATTGAAAGTGGATGTTAGGGAGAAGTTGTTTGCAGTGAGGGTGGTGAGACACTGGCACAGGTTCCCAAGGAGGCTGTGGCTGCTCCCTCCCTGGAGGTGTTCAAGACCAGGTTGGATGAGGCCTCGAGTGATCTGTTCTAGTGGGAGGTGTCCCTGCCTATGGCACAGTGGGGTTTGAACTGGCTGAGCTTTGAGGTCCCTTCCAGCCTAAACCATTCTATGATTCTATGGTTCTCCATTGCCATCTCCCCTTAGAGCTCTCTAACTAGCTCCTGGTGGCTCATGGACAACTGAGATCATAGCAGTGTCTCACTGTATCCACAGCAAAATGAAAGTGGGATTTAAAAGCTTGGGGAAATTACTTGTCACATACAAAACTCTGGATAAGCTTTGAGTCCTGACTGCAAGTGCATTCCAATAGGCTGCTTGGAAATAAAGGATACAGAGCCTGGGGTACAAGCAAGTGGGAAGTACCTGCTAAGTAGTCTTGAGTCTTACTGAGTGCTGCTGTGTTCTTGGAGATAAAAATTTTCATTGGTGCAAGGCTTTAAGGAATGTGTGGACTTTGGTGCTCCTGTAGTCTCTCCAGAGACTCCTAATGCAGCAGTCTTTGGGGAGCTATTGTGTAAATACAGCTTCTGAATCTGTTTGACTAAACTCAAGTGTGCACATATAATAGCAATGACATTTTTAGAGACTTTAGTTCATACTTTAGAAATATATCTCTTTCCCCCCAACCCCTTTCCCCCCACTTCCATGTCCTTCTTTTATTGGGAGCTGCAGAGCTGCAGACAGTGCTGCAGGTGGGGTGTGAGGAGAGCAGAGCCCTGCTGCCCACAGCTGCTCTTGCTGCACCCCAGCACACAGTTGCTGTCTGGGCTGCACTCACACTGCAGCCTCATCTTCAGCTTTGCATCAGCCCAGACCCCCAGGTCGTGTTCCTCGGGGCTGCTCTCAGCCATTCCCCACCCAGCCTGGAGCTGTGCTTGAGATTGCACTCACCCAGGTGCAGGACTTTCCACTTGGCCCTGGTGAATGCCACGAGATTGGCCTGAGCACAGCTCTGCAGCCTGTGCAGGTCCCTCTGGATGGATCCCTGCCCTCTAGCAAGTCTCCTGTGCCACACAGCTTGGTGCCCTCTGCACATTTGCTGAGGCTGCACTGATTCCTCTGCCCATGTGGCTGACAAAGATGTTCAACAGCACTGGGCCCAGCACTGACCCCTGAGGGAGCCGCTTGGCACTGGGCTGCAGGTGGACATTGTGCCCTTGATCCCCACTCTGTGTGCTACCATCCAGCCAATTCCTTCTCCAGCAGTGCTCCACCCACCCAGTCTGTCTGTGTTTTTCCAGTTTGGTGCCCGGGATGCCATGTGGGACAGAGCCTAATGCCTTACTCAGGTCAAGGTAGATGCCATCAGTTGCCCTTCCCTTGCCCACTGCTGCTGTGACTTCATCATGAAATGCCACCAGTGTACGTGTAGCAGTGTACCAATGACTTTGGAAGTAAAATCTTATGACTCCAAATGTACCCACTTCCTCCTCCTTCCCCCAGCTTTTATTGCTGAGCACAGCATCTTGTGATCTGCAACGTCCCTTTGGTCACTTGGAGTCACTGTCCTGCCTGAGTGCTTAAAACCTGAACCACCTCATCCTGGTGCTCATACTGCCCTTCAGCAATCCCCTGAGACGGTGCAGGGTGGGACAAGACAGCTGATGCAAATAGGAACTAGAAAGTTCCCAGCAGACTGCAGAGAAAATCTTTTGCTTCCAGTTAGGGAGGGGAGCAGGTTCTCCTCTGTGCCTCCTCTTAAACACCTCTAGGGATGGGCACTTCAGTTCTCCTATGTGGCTGTCTGTCCTTGGTGGTTTTCTAGACCCATGTGGGCAAAGCCCTGAGCAACCTGATTTGACCTCTGAGCTTGTCCTACTTTGAACAAGAGGTTGAACTAGAGACCCGAGGTCTCTACTTCTCTGTTTTTTCAGTTAAGCATCATATTTTTCAAGGTCTCTTAGCATGTCAGCTTGGGATGTTTGGTGCCACTCTCTTGTTTTTCATTATCTGCTTCTGGTTTCAAGATGGTTTTGGGCTTCACAGGAGAAGCAACAGCTGAACAGTATCAGCTGCAGCCTGGTGTCTGGTGTGTATCTGAAGGGCAGAACACTCTTTTAGCTGTGACTTTCAGGTTCTGGGGGAGCAAGATGTGACACTTTGAGGGTGGAAAGGGCTAATTTTTGTTTTCTGCCAGTTTAGTTGAATTCAGTTCTCCTGTGTAGCTCTCTTGGATGTTTTCAAGACCCACGTGAGCAAAGCCCTAAGCAACCTGATTTGACCTCTGAGCTTGTCCTACTTTGAACAGGAAGCTGATCTAGAGCCCTGAGGTCCCTCCTATTCTGTCCTTTTGGTTAAGCATCCTATTTTTCAAGGTCTCTTAGCATGTCAGCTTGGGATGTTTGGTGCCACTCTCTTGCTCTTCATTACCTACTTCAGCAGGCCTCTTCTCAACCGGTTTCAAGGTGGTTTTGGGCTTCACAGGAGAAGCAACAGCTGGATAGTATAAGCTGTAGCCTAGTGTCTGGTGTGTATCTGAAGGGCAGAATACTCTTAGCTGTGACTTTCAGGTTCTGGGGGAGGGAATGTGACACTTTGAGGGTGGAAAGGGCTAATTTTTGTTTTCTGCCACTTTAGTTCACATAATTAACCAGGTTGGAAAAGACCTCTAAGATCATTGAGATCAACCTATCACCTTCTAATTAACTAACCCATGGCACTAAGCCTCCTCTTAAATGCCTCTAGGGATGGGGACTTCAGTTCTCCTGTGTGGCTCGCTGTCCTTGGAGGTTTTCAAGACCCACATGGGCAAAGCCCTGAGCAACCTGATTTGACCTCTGAGCTTGTCCTACTTTGAACAAGAAGCTGATTTAGAGCCCTGAGGTTCCTCCTGCTCTGTCCTTTCAGTTAAACATCCTATTTTTCAAGGTCTCTTAGCATGTCAGCTTGTGATGTTTGGTGCCACTCTTGCTCTTCATTACCTGCTTCTGATTTCAAGATGGTTTTGGGCTTCACAGGAGAAGCAACAGCTGAGCAGAATCAGCTGCAGCATTGTGTCTGGTGTGTATCTGAAAGTCAGAACAGTCTTTTAGCTTTGACTTTCAAGTCCTGGGGGAGGGAGATGTGACACTTTGAGGGTGGAAAGGGCTAATTTTTGTTTTCTACCAGTTCAGCTCAGTTAATTCTGCAAGGCTTCTCATTGAACCAGAGCCTGTTTGCTGTCTTTGGTTAACTTTGAAAGCTGTGTGGCACCTATGCGGGCCAGGACCTTGCAGGGTTCACACAGCAATTGTTTGTGCTTCTCTGCTGCTCCTCCTTTTGCTGTCTCCTATGGTTAAAGTGCAAAACGGTTGGTGGAAGATAGTGGGGCGTGGGTTTCCACTGAAGGAAACAGAAGTGAGAGGTTACAAATGTGGCTATCCTTCGTCTTCTCAGTCTGGCTCCACTAAATACAAGTATGGCTTCTGTGTTTGGATGTGCCAGCTTGGTTAATTTGGGTTCTCTGAAGGATTTTTTTTCTCTCTTTGTGACAATGCTGCAGGCTCAAGGTAGAGTGGCTGGAAAGGAAAAGGATCTGGGGGTGCCGATGGAGAGCTGAAGAAGTCCAAGTGCCAGGTTCTGCACTTAGGCCACAACGACCCCAGTCAGTGCTATAGGCTGGGGACAGAGTGGCTGGAGAGCAGCCAGGCAGAGAGGGACCTGGGAGTGCTGCCTGGGACCTGAACATGAACCGGCAGCGTGCCCAGGTGGCCAAGATGGCCAGTGGCATCCTGGCCTGGATCAAATCCAGTGTGGCCAGCAGTGATGGTGCCCCTGTACTCAGCCCTGCCGAGACCACAGCTTGAGTGCTGGGTTCAGCTCTAGGTGCCACAGGAAAGATATTGAGGTCTGGAGAGTATTCAGAGAAGAGCAATGAGGCTGGGGAAGGGTTTGGAGGGCATCATAGGAGGAGCAGCTGAGGGAGCTGGGGGTGCTTAATGTGGAGAAGGCTGAAGGCAGATCTCTACAGCTCCCTGAGAGGAGGTTGGAGTGAGGCTGGGGCTGGTCTCTTCTCTCAAGTAGCCAGCAATAGCAAGAGAGGAATTGAAATGGTTTTAAGTTGTTCCAGGGGAGGTTTAGCTTGGAAATGAGGAAGAACTTCTGTAGTTAGGGAGTGGTGCCCAGGGAGGTGGTGGAGTGTCCATGCTCAAGGAGGTGTAGATGTGCTTCAGGATATAGTTTAGCGGTCATGGCAGTTGGGTTACAGTTAGACTTGATGATCTTGAAAGTATTTTCCAGCCTCATTGATTCTGTGACTCCATAGCTGCTCTAATTCCCTGCAGAGGCTTTGTTGTGTAGGTGGTTCCAAGGGATGCTGAATGCTTTCAGAGAAAGACAAAGATACACCACGTAACGATGGCAAGCACATAATGCACCTCTGATAGAAGCCATTCACAGCAGCAGGAGTGCTGAAATCTTTGGATCCTCTGATGCCTAATCACAAGTGAAAGCAGTTTTGTCTCTGCTTGCTGAAGCCCTGTGGGAGCAGGGCGCGTTCAGGCAGCCAAGCTCTGTGCTTCCGCAGCAAACCGCAGCAAAACTTAGCATGGTGCAACCAATTCTTGCTGCATAATCTTTAGGTGAGCAGTGATGTATTTAGCAAGGCAGATGCAGTACCTTGGGATCCTTAGGAAGCTGAGAACCTATCCAGAAAAAGAAATGCTTTAAAAGTCACAACAACCTTAGGCATCACTACAGGCTGGGGACAAAGTGGCTAGAGAGCAGCCAGGCAAAGAGGGACACTGGGAGTGTTGGTAGATACTAGGCTGAACGTGAGCCAGCAGTGTGCACAGGTGGGCAGGAGAGCAAATGGCATCCTGGCCTGGATCAGGAACTGTGTGGCCAGCAGGAGCAGGGAGGTTATTCTGCCCCTGTACTCAGCACTGGTCAGGCCACACCTTGAGTACTGTGTCCGCTTCTGGGCCCCTCAATTCAAGAGAGATGTTGAGGTGCTGGAAGGTGTCCAGAGAAGGGCAGCAAGGCTGGGGAGGGGCCTGGAGCACAGCCCCAAGAGGAGAGGCTGAGGGAGTTGGGGGTGTGCAGCCTGCAGAAGAGGAGGCTCAGGGCAGAGCTCATTGCTCTCTGCAGCTCCCTGAAAGGAGGTTGTAGCCAGGTGGGGTTGGGCTCTGCTGCCAGGCAACCAGCAACAGAACAAGAGGACACAGCCTCAAGTTTTACCAGGGCAGGTTCAGGGTGGATGTTAGGAGGAAGTTGTTGGCAGAGAGAGTGATTGGCATTGGAATGGGCTGCCCAGGGAGGTGGTGGAGTCCCTATCCCTGGAGGTGTTCAAGAGGATGCCAGGTGAGGCACTTAGTGCCATGGGTTAGTTAATTAGAAAGGTTGGTTAATAAGTTTGACTTGATGATCCTAGAGGTCTTTCCCAGCCTGGCTAATTCCGTGACCCCTCTGGTAGCAGTCACCCCCAAAATGTTCTCCTTACACATTGCCTGTTTGATGTGCTCTTATGGCAAAGCTGAATATCTTACTTTCACTGAGGATATATCATCGAGTTGATGTTTTTTTGTTCTTTTCAAAGGCCTGAAAGCTTAAATGTGGTCCCTGATTGTGCCTTTGTTTGTGTGTGTCTCCTGTTGCAGTGGAGGCGATAGTGGAGTTTGACTACAAAGCTCAACATGACGATGAGCTGACGATCACTGTGGGTGACATCATCACCAACATCAAGAAGGATGATGGAGGCTGGTGGGAAGGACAGCTCAAAGGCAGAAGAGGTTTGTTCCCTGACAACTTTGTAAGAGTGAGTACAAAGTGGAACCTGTTCTTGTGTCGTGGGTATATGTTTTTGTGTACTCTGCCGTTGGGCCTCCTTAATCAGCCTTTGTGTCCTGGTTTCTCTTCTGTCCCAGCACATACCATGTTGTGAGGCAATGCTGCTCTGAGGCTGTGGTGCAGAAAAATCAGGTTGCTTTCTGTGCAAGGGCAGTGTAGTTTTGGTACCTTCCTCTGCTACTCAGTGGTTCTGTTTGACTATGTGACCTAGAAGCCTACCTGTACATTTCTCTGCTGGTCACTGGTTCTGTTTGGATGCATGACCTAGGAGCCTACCCCTACATTTCTCTGCTACCCAGTGGTTTTATTTGACTATGTGACCTAGGAGCCTACCCCTACATTTCTCTGCTGGTCAGTGGTTATATTTGACTGTGTGACCTAGGAGCCTACCCCTACATTTCTCTGCTGGTCAGTGGTTATATTTGACTGTGTGACCTAGGAGCCTACCCCTACATTTCTCTGCTGGTCAGTGGTTATATTTGACTGTGTGACCTAGGAGCCTACCCCTACATTTCTCTGCTGGTCAGTGGTTATATTTGTCTGTGTGACCTGGGATACTACCCCTGCATTTCTCTGCTGCTTGCTGGTTCTGTTTGACTGTGTGACCTAGGAGCCTACTTGTACATTTCTGTGCTGCTCAGTGGTTCTGTTTGACTGTGAGACCTATCAGCCTACATGTACATTTCTCTGCTGGTCACTGGTTCTGTTTGAATGCACGACCTAGGAGCCTACCTTTACATTTTTCTGCTGCTCAGAGGTTATTTTTAAACTGTGTGACCTAGGAACAAAGTGATTATTCTAGAACAATTTCTGTGTCGTGGCCTTTGAAATGTTTTCTTATCTTTGTAACTGCTGCTTCTTACAGTACTAACTGCATAGGTTTTACAACAGCTTTTTGTGAGTACTTATTCCTGGCTAAACCAGTGGAGAATAATAATAATAAGAAGAAAATTTAACTAAATAAGTTACTTTGCATTTCATATAATGTGCTAAATAACTGGCAGTGGTTTTAGGAAAGCCATTCAAAGCTTAAGAAGTATTTTATCCTTTTTTTTTTTTTACTAGCCATGTAGGTGTGCCTACATAATTCTTCACATTTCAGACTGGCTGTTAGTACCTCTGGGCCTCCTTGATTTGTCCTTGCAGATCTAGGCTGTTAGTTTCTATAAAGCTCCATAAACTTGGCTCTCCACTGTGGAAAAGAGAGAGCAGGAACTACAATAAATTACATAAGCAGGTTTTATGTTAATCTCTTGCTACAGCTTTAGAGGATCTTTGGGAGTTTCCCTTTTCCTCTCCTTCAGACTGTGTGAGCCCTGATGTGTGTTCAGATGTGAATGTAGTGAAGTAATTGAATTTTACTTCAGTAGTGCTGTGTGGGTCGAGGTAATTTGGGGAAATGGTCACCAAACTGGAAAAACACAGACTGGATGGGTGGAGCACTGCTGGGTAAGGAATTGCGTGGGGATCAAAGGCACAATGTCCATCTGCAGCCCAGTGCCAAGTGGCTCCCTCAGGGGTCAGTGCTGGGCCCAGTGCTGTTGAACATCTTTGTCAGCCACATGGGCAGAGGAATCAGTGCAGCCTCAGCAAATGTGCAGAGGGCACCAAGCTGTGTGGCACAGGAGACTTGCTAGAGGGCAGGGATCCATCCAGAGGGACCTGCACAGGCTGCAGAGCTGTGCCCAGGCCAATCTCATGGCATTCACCAGGGCCAAGGGCAAGGTCCTGCACCTGGGTGAGTGCAATCTCAAGCACAGCTCCAGGCTGGGTGGGGAATGGCTGAGAGCAGCCCTGAGGAACAGGACCTGGGGGTCTGGGCTGATGCAAAGCTGAAGATGAGTCTGCAGTGTGAGTGCAGCCCAGACAGCAACTGTGTGCTGGGCTGCAGCAAGAGCAGCTGTGGGCAGCAGGGCAAGGGAGGGGATTGTGCCCCTTGGCTCTGCTCTCCTCACACCCCACCTGCAGCACTGTCTGCAGCTCTGCAGCCCCAGCACAAGCAGCACATGCAAGTGTTGGAGCCAGTGCAGAGGAGGCCACCAAGATGCAGGTGAGAGGGCTGCAGCAGCTCTGCTGTGAGCATAGGCTGAGAGAGTTGGGGCTTTGCAGCCTGGAGAAGAGAAGGCTGCCAGGAGACCTTGGAGTGGCCTTCCAGGATCCGAAAGCAGCTACAGGAGGGCTATGGAGGGACTATTGACAAGGGCTTGGAACGAGAGGATGAGGAGGAATGGGTTTGAAGTGTCAGAGGGGAGATTGAAAGTGGATGTTAGGAGGAAATTGTTTGCACTGAGGGTGGTGAGACACTGGCACAGGTTGCCTAGGGAGGTTGTGGAGCACAGAATTACCCAATGTGATCAAAGATTGCATTGCATTGCTGTCTTTTTCCTTCTCCACTCCCTTTCCCTTGAAGCTGAAACTGCCTCCTGACCATTGTTGCCTAACAGACATGAAGCTGTTCTTTCTTCTCAGCAAAGAAAAAATTAAGGATTAGGATGCAGCTTTGTTCTCACAGCAACACCTGAGGCTCCCCTGGCCTGCTCCCTGCTCAGATTCCATAAATCTGCCACCAATCCATTTCGTAGAATCACAGAATGGTTTAGGTTGGAAGGGGCCTCAAAGCTCATCCAATTCCAATCCCCCTGTGGCATAGGCAGGGACACCTCCCATTAGAACAGGTTGCTTGAGGCCTCATCCAACCTGGCCTTTGCTTTTTACTGGTGCTGAGTTTACCCTAAGAAATGTATCCTTCAGGTTATCTTCTTGCTCCTCTTTTCTCTTTCAATATTCCAAGTAGAGAAACAGAAATAGGAATAGAAAATTAGTTGCTGTTCCTGCTCGGCTGGAATGGAACATAGCTGGAAATGGGGAGATTCAGACTGGATGTGAGGAAGAAGTTGTTCAGCACGAGGGTGGTGAGAGCCTGGAAGGGGTTGCCCAGGGAGGTGGTTGAGGCCAGGTCCCTGGAGGTGTTTTCAGCCAGCCTGGCAGAGACTGTGGGCAGCCTGATCTAGGGTAGGGTGTCCCTGGGCATGGCAGGGGGCATTGGGACTGGCTGATCCTTGTGGTCCCTTCCAACTGTGACTGGTTCTGTGATTAGTTACCTAGCTGCAGAAGAGGAGGAAGCAGGCGTGGCTGCAGTGGTGTTTGCTTGCACAGTGGATGTGCACTTATGTATAGCTAGAACTTGAAAACATCAACTAGAAATCCAAAACCAGAAAACAAAGTAAATGTGAATTCTGTGTAGTATATCAGATGGCTTTTGGGTTTGGTTTTTTTTTGTGCCATTAGGAGGCTTACAGGAGAGTTAATTTCTTTTTCCTGGTCTTATTTTATTTAATTCCTCATCTGCCCATGGTCTACAGTTTAAAAACTGTGTTTGTGAGCATGGCAGCATCTGCCACAGTTAGATTGTGCTGATAGCTGATGGAGATGTAGAAAGCAGGAAGCTGCGGTGCCATGCTTGGGGGTTTTAGGTTACAAAGGCAGTTGTAAGTGGGATTAGGAGGTGTCACAATTGGCTGCCTGTGGCAGCCTCAGAGCTTGTCTCTCCTCCAGGGGACTTGCCAATAATGCTGGCACAACTGGGGAGCTACATTTACTTTAAAATTAGCTAGAATCATAAAATGGTTTTAGTTGGAAGGGACCTCCAAAGCTCATCCAGTCCAACCCCTCAGCAGGCAGCAAGGACATCTTCCACTAGAGCAGCTTGCTCACAGCTTGCCAGCTTCACCCTGAACATCTCCAGGGATAGGGTCTCAAATACTACTCTGGGCAACCTGCTGCAGTGTTGCAGCAGCCTCCTGCTGCACAACTTGTTCCTCACATCCAATCTCAGTCTGCTCTGCTCTCATCTCAAACCACTGCCCTCATCCTGTCCCTGCAGGCCTTTGCAAACAGTCCCTCTGCAGTCTGCTTGGAGCCCCTGCAGGTCTTGTCAGGATGCTCTGAGCTCTGCCTGCAGCCTTCTTTTCTCCAGGCTGCACACCCCCAGCTCCCTCAGCTTGTCCTTGTAGGAGATGTGCTCCAACCCCCTGATCATTTTCCTGGTTCTTAGAATTACAGAATGTCAGGGGCTAGAAGGCACCTGGAAGGATCATCTCATCCACCCCCCCCACACCCCAGATCCCCCCTTTTCTCTGGGCCTACTCCACCAGGTCCATGTCCTTCCTGTGTGGAGGGCCCCAGAGCTGGATGCAGTACTCCAGGTGAGGTCTGAACAGAGCAAAGTGTCAGAATCCCCTTTCTCCATGTGCTTGCCACACTGCTTTGGATGCAGCCCAGGCTGCCTTCTGAGCTGCAGGTGAACATTTCTGCCTCGTGTGCACATCGTTGGTTCATGCAGAAGTGTAGTGAGAGTGGTTGTTGAAACTGTGGCCTAGAAGTTGCAGTTTAGAACCAGTGAAAGAGAGCAAAGGCTTTGTGCAACTGTGCAGCTGCCTCGGGTCAGAGCAGCAACCTGGATTTCCTGTTACACAAGCCCTGTACAGTCTTAAAATGGTACAGCTCACTTGTAGCATAGAGTCAAAGAATGGTTTAGGTTGGCAGGGACCTCAGAGCTCATCCAGTTCCAACCCCCCTGTGCCACAGGCAGGGACATCTCCCACTAGAATGAGATGTCAGGGATGTTGATGCTGAATCATAGCTGCACAGTGGTGACCCTTATGTGCTGCTGCTTGTCATTTCATTTTTTCTCCTCTGTGGGTTTTGTTTTTAATCTTCACAACCAGCCAGAGGTTGCAGGGGCTGGTGAGTGAAGCATAGGACGATTCCTTGCTGGGAGCCTTCAGGCACTGAAATGAGCTGCTCAGGGAGGGGGTGGAGTCACCCAGCCTGGATGTGTCTAGGGGTAGTTTGGATGTGGTGCTTAGTGTGGTGGTTTGGGAGTTAGCCAACCCCCCCACATAATTAATTCACTCAGACTAAGCCAGGCTGGAAGTGTGTGATCTGTGCTAGATTGGATGCTCCTGCTCTGGCAGGGGGGTTGGACTTGATGATCTCCTTGGGTCCCTTCCAACCCCTAATATCCTGTGAGCCTGGGATCTGTGAAATCCTGGAACAGGCTGTCTAGGGATGTGCTTGAGGTCCTGTCCCTGGGCACATTCAAGCTCAGCCTGGATGTATCCCTGGGCAGCCTCCTCTAGTTGGAGGTGTCCCTGCTGCCTGCAGGGAGGTTGGACAAGATGCCCTTGGATGGTCTCTTCCAATCTGTGAATATCTCAGTCTGTGACTCTGTGTTGCCTTCACTGCTCCCCTGGACCCTATTAATGAAGTGGTGTCTGGGCCAGCTTTGCATGAGTACCCAGACCTGAGAGTTATGTGACCTGCCAAGGCACTGAGGCTGTTTCAGACTAGGGAGTGCAGTGTTATTCTCAGAATGATAGAATCAGTCAGGAAAGTACCACAAGGATCAGCCAATTCCAACCCCCCTGCTATGCCCAGGGGCACCTTACCTTAAGATCAGGCTGCCCACAGCCTCTGCCAGCCTGGCTGCAAACACCTCCAGGGATGTGGCCCCAAACACCTTCCTGCAGGGGCAACCCGTTCCAGGGCCTCATCATTCTCATGCTGAACAACTTCCTCCTCACATCCAATCTGAATCTCCCCACCTCCAGCTTTGCTCCATTCCCCCTAGTCCTGTCATTCCCTGATAGCCTAAAATGTCCCTCCCCAGCTTTTTTGTAGGCCCCTTGACTGTACCTAAGAAGGTAACTTACTTTATGGCTCAGTGGATTTTACAGTTTGATTTGGGGTTGTGGTTTTTTGTTTGGTTTGTTTTTTTTTTTTTTTTAAGTTTGGGTCTACTTTTTAATATTCATGGCAGAAATTTGCAATTTAGTGACGGAACTTTTTGTTTAGGCATCTCTCTACTCAATGCTTTTAGGAATTGTGTCTGCTTTCTGGTTTTAGTGGTGGGCTTGGAAGTGCTAGGTTAACAATTGGACTTTGCTGATCTTAGAGGTCTTTTCTAACCTAAATTATTGTGTGATTCTCTCCTAGTTGTAATGTCATCTTGAGGAATGTAAGCCAGGAGTACCAGTTCCTGATGCTGAGTTCTGGGGCTGGCCAGAAACTTGTTAATCCTTATGGTGAAATACAAAAGAATGTAATTGGCAAAGGCAACTTCCCAATAGGATTCAGCATGTGAAAATGTTGGCTCTGAGCTTTGGTTTCTGCTGACTGTAATCAAGATTTTGTGGGGAGAAGCATCACTCACGTGTTACTTATTAGTGCTGCTGTTACTGCTCTTACAGAATCACAGAACTTGAGAGGTTGGAAGGGACCTCCAGAGATCATCCAATCTGACCCTCCCTGCCAAAGCAGCATCTCCTAGGGTAGTCCACACAGGCACACATTAAGCTGGGTTTGGGATGTCTGCAGAGAAGGAGACTCCACAACCTCTCTGGGCAACCTGTTCCAGTGCTCTGGCACCCTCACTGGAAAGAAATTTCTCCTCCTGTTGAACTGAAACCTTCTATGTTCCAGTTTGTATCCATTGCTCCTTGCCTTATTACTGTGCACCACCCAGGAGAGCTTGGCCCCTCCACTTGACTCAGATATTGATAGGCATTGATCAGATCTCCTCTTAGCCTTCTATTCTCCAAACTAAACAGCCCCAGGGGAAGCTAAAATAAAGTCTTTCTCCCTTTCTCAGCCCAAAATGAGGAGGAAGTTCTTCACCATGAGAGTGGTGAGAGGCTGGAATGGGTTGCCCAGGGAGGTGGTTGGGGCCACATCCCTGGAGGGGTTTGCAGCCAGGCTGGCAGAGGCTGTGGGCAGCCTGCTCTAGGGTAGGGTGTCCCTGGGCATAGCAGGGGGGTTGGAACTAGATGATCCTTGTGGTTCTTTCCCACCCTGGCTGATTGTATGATTCTAAGATGGTCTTGTACCACTCAGCAGTCTCTGACCTGTGGTTGCTTTTCTCAGGCAATTGAGCCCAGAGCAGCAGGAGCAGCACTCGAGGCCATCCTGGATGCCCAACGCATTCCCAGTTATGTGATTACAAATAATGTCACACCTCAACCAGTTTGTCTGGCTTCAGAGGAGATGGGTGAGCTCCCAATGAGGCACCTGGAAGTCAGATGAGATTGCCTGGCAGCACCAGAGGCTCTTTCCCAGTCTGTGTTGCAGGCAGCTGAATGGGAAGGTTGCTGCGCTGCCTGCGGTCAGCAGAATGGATCCCGTAGGTCTCGTGGTGGGGGCAAGGGTGGTGTTGGCTCTGCTGTGCTGATGTGTTTTTGAGGGAGGGCTTGCTTGGAGGGGGGTGGGAGTCTGGAATCTGAGGAAAGAAGGGTTGTTGCTTGGGGCTGCCAGCTGAGGAGTGCTTTGTGGGCAAACGGCATAGGAACCACACAAAAGTAAGAGGGGTTTGGAGGAGCAGAATCTAGGCAGAGATAAAGGTGAAACCTCTTTGGAACTCAAAGCAGGGAGTCAATGTGGGTTTGGCAGTAGCCTCTTAAAGTGGTTTCCATCAGGATTTATAGAACTGGCAGGATTTGATGGCACTGCTGCTTCTCCAACCTCATCCTAAAAGGCTGGGAGACAAAATGAAGATGTGCTTCCCTCAAGTTTGTGTTTGGTTATTTATTTGTCTTGGTGGGATTTGATTGCCTTGGTTTTTTTGGGGGTTGATTCTGAGGTTTTTTTGGGGGGGAAAGGGGTGTTTTTTTGTTTGGTTAGGTGTTTTTTTTGGTGGTTGTTGTTGTTGTTGTTTTGTTTGGTTTTGTTGGTTTGGGGTTTTTTTGACTGTTTGGTTTTGCCGTTGTTCTCCTCTACCAGAAACTTTCCAAGCTCCTTATGGTTTTGTATTTTGGTCTTACTCGTTTTCAGACTGCTTCTGGCAGTTGTTTCCCTGTTGGAACATGCTGCTGTGATAAACTCAACCTCTGTAGGGAAAACTTGTAGAGGTGCATAGCAGCATTGGCACACAAATAGAGTGCAAAGCAGACTTTGCAGTTCTGAATTGGCAGATTACAGATGTGTGCCTGTTTTTCCCCTCCCTCTACCCCTGAACAGGGCCAAAAACCTCGTTATGAGCAGAGGGCTGGAGCTGCTCTGCTGTGAGGAGAGACTGAGGGAGTTGGGGCTGTGCAATCTGGAGAGGAGAAGGCTCTCAGGTGACCTTATTGTGGCCTTCCAATATCTTAAAGGGCTACAAGAAAGATGGGGAGGGGGCTTTTAGGCTGTCAGGCAGTGATAGGACTGGGGGGAATGGAACAAAGCTAGAAATGGGGAGATTCAGCCTGGAGGTTAGGAAGAAGTCCTTCAGCATGAGAAGTGAGGCTCTGGAATGGGTTTCCCAGGGAGGTGGTGGAAGCCTCATCCCTGGAGGTGTTTGCAGCCAGGCTGGATGAGGCTCTGGCCAGCTTGATCTAGTATGAGGTGTCCCTGGACGTGGCAGGGGGGTTGGAACTGGCTGATCCTTGTGGTGCCTTCCAACCCTGATTGATTCTAGGATTAGGATTCTTAAAAAGTAGAAACTCCTAGAAACTGAATTGCAGCTCAGTCCCTCCTGCCATGGTTTGAAGCTAGCATGAGAATACCTGGCGACATCTCCACATTTCTTGCAATGTAATTCCATAATTCTGAGATTTCCTCAGTTTTAACAAACATTATCTCAATTTTTGTATTTTTAATGTTTGTTTGGGGGGGGGAAAAAAAGGTATATGAGAAGCAATATTTTGGATGCCTGTAGTATGACTACAGCACTGAATCATAATTGTGAAGGGTTGGGCTTGCTTTGAGCTTACTCTGCCAACTGTTTCATTTATGCTAAGAGAATGATCTAACCTGTATCCAGACTGCATCTACTCACTGGCTTTCAGTTTGTATTACTTAAATGTTAAGTGACATTCACAGTAAACAAGAATGAAGATAAGAGCAAAAAGGGGCACGTGGGAAAAGGAGAGCTACCAGACAGTGCAAGACTTAAGTGCTCTGACTGGTGGTGCTGTCATGATTTAATGCTGCTATTTATTTCTGAGCATTGGGAAAATAATTAGGAGGTTGGAACACCTCTGCTACCAGGACAGGCTGAGGGAGTTGGGGGTGTGCAGCCTGGAGAAGAGAAGGCTCCAGGCAAACCTCAGGACAGGCTGCCAGGAGCTGATGGGGCTGCAAGCAGGCTGCAGAGGGACTGTTTGCAAAGGCCTGCAGGGACAGGATGAGGGCAACGGTTTGGAATGAGAGCAGAGCAGACTGGATGTGAGGATGAAGTTCTGCACCAGGAGGCTGCTGCAAAACTGCAGCAGGTTGCCCAGAGTAGCATTTGAGACCCCATCCCTGGAGATGCTCAAGGTGAGGCTGGCCAAGGCTGTGAGCAAGCTGCTCTAGAGGAGGCTTGTTTTGTTTTGGTTTTTGTTTAGAAGAGAATAGAATCAGCCAGGTTGGAAGAGACCTCCAAGCTCATCCAGTCCAACCTAGCACCCAGCCCTAGCCAATGGCACTCAGTGTGGGTTTGCTTCAACACCTCCAGGGGTGGGGACTCCACCACCTCCCTGGGCAGCCCATTCCAATGCCAATCACTCTCTCTGCCAACAACTTCCTCCTAACATCCAGCCTGAACCTCCCCTGGCACAGCTTGAGCCTGTGTTCCCTTGTTCCGTTGCTGGTTTCCTGGCAGCAGAGCCCAACCCCACCTGGCTGCAACCTCCCTTCAGGGAGCTCCAGAAAGCAATGAGCTCTGCCCTGAGCCTCCTCTTCTGCAGGGTGCACACCCCCAGCTCCCTCAGCCTCTCCTCTTGGGGCTGTGCTCCAGGCCCCTCCACAGCCTTGCTGCCCTTCTCTGGACACCTTCCAGCACCTCAGCATCTCTCTTGAATTGAGTGATCCGGAACTGGACACAGTACTCAAGGTGTGGCCTGACCAGTGCTGAGTACAGGGGCACAAGGACTGCCCTGCTCCTGCTGGCCATACTGTTGCTGATCCATGCCAGAGTGCCAGTGGCTCTCCTGCCCACCTGGGCACACTGCTGGCTCAGGTTTGTTTTTTACTGACTGAAAGTACTGGGAGGATACATCCCAAGTAATTGAAGGCTGTGGGAGATGTTGAGTCCGTTTATGTACTGCTTCCCAAAACCTTTGCTTTGTGAAAGATTCGCTTGGTACTCGTTCTTCCAGGGAGCTGCCATTCCCATTGCCACAGGCTGTAGGCTGGCATTATCAAAAGTCCTGATTCACAACACCCTCCCAACAGAAACTGTCCCTGAAACTTCTTTCGCAACCCTGAGGCTCTCAGTTGCTGCCATTCTTTTGGCTGATGCAGCATAACCTGCTTAGCTCAACCTTGACTTCCCTTTTAAACATGTTTAGGTGGTCTCACTTATTTGCTAGCACTTAACTTATTAATTAATAGCACAAAGCAAATTAAATTCCTGCTCATCTTTTTAGTTGAAAATAGTTCTCTTCCTCCTGGGAGCCAAAAATCATGCTTAAGTGACTTTAGGTGCTCTCACTTATTTGCTAGCACTTAACTTATTAATTAATAGAATCAGAGAATGGTTTAGGTTGGAAGAGACCTCAAAAATCGTCCAGTTCCAACCTCTCTGTGTCATAGGCAAGTACACCTCCCACTAGATCAGGACACTCAAGACCTCATCCAGCCTGGCCTTGAACACCTCCAGGGAGGGAGCAGCCACAACCTCCCTGGGAGCACAAAGCAAATGAAAGTCCTGCTCATCCTTTTAGCTGAAAATAGTTCTCTTCCTCCTGGGAGCCAAAAATCATGCTTGAGTGCCTTTAGGTGGTCTCACTTATTTGCTAGCACTTAACTTATTAATTAATAACAAAAAGCAAATGAAACTTTTTGGCTGAACATAGTTCTCTTCCTCCTGGGAGCCAAGAGCATTGTGTTAAACACCCTGGAGGTGTTTAACAAAAGAGTGGATGTGGCGCTTGAGGCTATGGTCTAGTCATGAAGGATGCTGGGATGAAGGTTGGACTGGATGATCCTGGTGGTCCTTTCCAACCATAGCCATTCATAGTGATTAGATGTTGTGCTGAGGGATTTGGTTTAGTCAAGGACTTGTCAGTGTGAATTTAATGATTGGACTCAATGATCTTGAAGGTCTTTTCCAATCTAAGAAATTCTGTGATTCTGTGATGCTGAAACTGAAGTCCTGGGAGGAGTTAGTATTCATGTGAGCTTGCTGTGTGATCCCACCATTATTTCTCCTGCAGAAGGAAAGATCACAACTGCTCACTGCCATTGCTGCCTCTGAAATGTACACGCAAACCCCAGTTGAATCTCAGAAGTGTAGAATGGTTTGGGTTGCAAGGGACCTCCAGAGGGCATCCAGTCCAACCCCCCTGCACTCAGCAGGTACATCCTCCACTAGAGCAGATTGCTCACAGCCTTGTCCAGCCCGAACTTGAACATCTTCAGGGATGTGGCCTCAGCTCCCTCCCTGGGTAACCTGTTGCAGCATTGCAGCGCCCTTATGGTGCAGAACTTGTTCCTCACATCCAATCTAAATCTCCTCTTCCCTAATTTCAAAGCATTTCCCCGTGTCCTATCCCTGCAGACCTTTGCAAACAGTCCCTCTGCAGCCCTCCTGTAGCTGCCTTCGGGTCCTGGCAGGCTGCTCTTAGCTGTTCCTGGAGCCTTCTCTTCTCCAGGCTGCACAGCCCCAACTCCCTCAGCCTGTTCATATAGTAGAGCTGCTTCAGCCCCCTGATCATTTTCCCAGTTCCTCTGGTCCTGCTCCATCAGGTCCATGTCTTTCATGTGTTGAGAGCTTCAGAGCTGGACACTACTCCAAATGAGGTCTCCCCAGAGCAGATTGAAGTGACAGAATCTCCTCTCCTGCTGGCTACACTGCTTTTGGTGCAGCCCAGGCTGCCATTAGCCTTCTGGCCTGCAAGCTCACACTGTGTGCTCATATTCAGCTTCTCACCCACCAGCACCCCCAAGTCCTTTCCTGCAAGGCTGCTCTCATCCCTCAGCCTGTACTGATACCTAGAATTGCCCCAACCTAGGTGTAGGACCTTGCACTTTACATTATTGACCCTCATGAGGGTCTCCTCAGCCTGCGTTTTGTAACCTCCTTAACTGAACAGCTGAGGGCAGATCCATTACAAAGTCTTGGGCAGAAATAAATTCCTTAGAAAAGTAGTTCACAGAAGTTGACAGAATGGCAGGGAGGATCCAATAACTTCCATGCAGCAGTTCTTGCACGACTCAGCACTGCCTTTCATAGTCTTCAGCTGCTGTCTGTGTGGAAGACTTTTTCTGTGTAGAAAACTTCCCAGTTTCTGTTCTGTCACCCCAGATGTTTTTTTTAAGTGGGTCAGTGGAACTTCTGCAGCCTTTCAGACCACATGACAGTTTTGTAGAGAATCAAGGCAAGATCTCTGGTAGGCGTCAGGGGAAAAAATTGAGCAAGTGGAAGGAGAGGAGGGTCTGATTAAAGTGTAAACTAAACCCTCTTTTAAAAATAGCATCCCTTTCAAAATGTTTTCATCCACACAGCAGTGTGCATGTGGCAGATGTGTGCATGGTATGCAGAGACAGATGCTAGAAAAAGCAACAGAGCAAAACAGTTGTGGTATCAGAACTGATTTTTAAAGGGTCTTTTATTGTACAGAATCACGGAGTTGTGGAGTCTCCTTGTCTGGAGCCTTTCCAGGCCTGTTTGGATGTGCTCCTGTGTACCCTGAGCTAGATTGTCTGGTCCTGCTGTGGCAGGGGGCTTGGGCTCGATGATCTCCTTGGGTCCCTTCCAACCCCTGACATCCTGTGAGCTTGTGAACCTGGCTCTCCAGTCCCTGCACCATCCCCTCCTGCTGCTAGCTGGGAGCTCCATGCCACTAAGCACTCTCAAGAACAAGGTACCTCTTCTGGCTGTGTTTGAGAGTGGGTTTTCATTTGAAGACTGGTTCTATCAGTGGAGCCTTGCTCAGCCATGCCTTTGAGCCTGGGCACTCAAATCAGCTCCTCATTTGAGTACCCAGTGTGGGGCAACAGAGAGGGAGACGGGACTGGAATTGTAACCACACCACCACCATCATTTGCTAATGAGTGCTACCAGCTGGATTCTTTCTTGCTGATGTTTTCAGACATTCATAAAGTGAAAACAAGATTTGCAGGGAGAGGCTAAATTGCTCTCTCTCACTAGATTGTGGTGCTAGAAAAATTTGACTGGGATCCCAGACTCAGTGTCCTCTCATCAGATCTGGCAACGAGCACCAAAATGAAAGATAAATGCTGGCTCTGGGCAATTATTTTTAGTTAAGGAGAACTAATATTAGCTGCTTGAGTGAAAAAAAAAAAAGAAAAAAGAAAAAAGGGAAGCTCACATCATTGGAGCATGAGATGTAGTAGCAGGAGGAGACCTGGACTTGAATCAGCATCGTGCAGCCATTGCACTCATAGCAGCACTTTATGGAATGGGGTCATAGAAAGGGTTGGGCTGGGAGGGACACCTCCAGAGGTCACCCAGCTCAGCCCCCTCAGTGGAAGGCAGTAAGTTGATTCACAAGCTCACAGGATGTTAGGGGTTGGAAGGGACCCAAGGAGATCATTGAATCCAACCCCCCTGCCAGAGCAGGACCAGACAATCAGGGCACACAGGAACACATCCAGACAGGCATTCAGAGGAAATAGAGAGTGATTAATTACAAATCTACTACTACCTGAAGGGAGGTTGGAAGCCTGGTGGGGTTGGGCTCTTCTCCCAGGCAATCAAGCAACAGAAGGAGGGGACACAGCCTCAAGTTGTGCCAAGGGAGGGATAGGTTGGATGTCAGGAGGAAGTTGTTGCCGGAGAGAGTGATTGGCATTGGAATGGGCTGCCCAGGGAAGTGGTGGAGTCCCCATCCCTGGAGAGGGTGATTCTGTGCTCCACAACCTCCCTGTAGGTGTTCAGGACCAGGTTGGATGAGGCCTTGAGTGACCTGCCAAAGAGCAGATTCTCAGTTTAATAACCTCTGAGTTGTTAGGGGTTGCTAACTGCATTAAGTAGCCTGGGGTGCCAATTGCCATAGCAGTGTGGAATGGGCTGGCTTGGAAGGGACCTCCAAAGCTCATCCAGTCCAACCCCCTGCACTCAGCAGGGACAGGAAGGAAGTTCTCTGCAGCAGGGATGCTGTGCAGCACAGAGAGTGAGGGTGGTGAGACACTGGCACAGGTTGCCCAGGGAGGTTGTGGAGCATGGAAGCACCCACTTCCATGCACCCAGTGGGTGCTTCCATGCTCCACAACCTCCCTGGAGGTGTTCAAGGCCAGTTTGGATGAGACCTTAAGCAACTTGTTCTAGTGGGAGGTGTCCTGCCTATGGCACAGGGGGTTGGAACTGGCTGAGCTTTGAGCTCCCTTCCAACCTAAACCATTCTACGATTCTATGACCTGTTCTAGTGGGAGGTGTCCCTGCCTATGGCACAGGGGGGTTGGAACTGGTTGAGCTTTGAGCTCCCTTCCAACCTAACCCATTCTGTGATACTTTAAGCTAACTCCACTCTACAAAGCATTGCAGGAAGGGGAGCTTGGGCACCGAATGACACCTTCAGGAATGTCAGTGGAGCATTTCTGTGCTCTGCAGAAAGCTGAAGCTGTGTTCAGTGTTGTGTTGCCTTGCAGCTCCTCTCTGCTGCCTGCACATGGGTGTGCAGCTTGTGCTTGCTAAGCTGCTTGCATGCCAGCAGTGAGTAAGCAAAGTGTGAGTGTGGTAGTTTGGGATTTCCCCACCCCTGCTTTTGAAATCACCCAGACTAGACTCAGCCATCCTGGAAGTTAAGGAATGAAGCTTTATTTTCACAGCTCAGCACAGTATACAAGCAGAGATTTACAATATATTACAGATACATACAGTAAAATGGTAATACAGAAACGTAATGCCCCTCCCAGAGATCAGAGTGCCCAAGAGGGGGTCCCAACCATCCTTCCACCTTCCCACCACCACCCAATTTTACCCCAGTATCTGTCTTACATGCCAGGCAAAGAGGGAAGATCGACCAGGGTGGGTTAGAAGCAGGAATTGATTAGTTTGGTTACACAGATCCAGCAGGAAGGCAGGGAGAGAGAGACCAACAGCCCAGAGCTCAGACCCAAGCAGCTCTGCTTTATCTACATTTGGGTTCTTACTTTTGCATCAGTCAGCAAACCTATGAGTGGAGCAAACATCACAAGGTCTTGTAATGACAGGATGAGGGGGAATGGTTTCAAATTGATGGAGGGGAGATTTAAATGGGATGTTAGGAGGAAGTTGTTCACAGTGAGGGTGGTGAGACACTGGAACAGGTTGCCCAGGGAGGTTGTGGCTGCTCCCTCCCTGGATGTGTTCAAGACCAGGCTGGATAAGGTCTTGAGCGACCTGATCTAGTGGGAGGTGTCCCTGCCTATGGCACAGGGAGGTTGGAACTGGCTGATCTTTGAGGTCTCTTCCAACCTAAACCATTCTATGATTCTATGATCACCAATGTTTTCCTTTCTCAGCCCATAATCTATTTTTTCTTATTAAAATATTCCAATTAACCTCAAACCAGCACAGTGAGGAAGTGCTGAGTTTGATCACCAAAGAAGCAGAATAGAGACTGCCCAGAGAGGTTGTGGAGTTTCCTGCTCTAGAGACTTTTCAAACCTGCCTGCATGTGTTCCTGTGTGGCCTGCCCAAGGTGCTCCTGCTCTGGAAGGGGGTGTGGACCAGGTGAGCTTTGGAGGTCCCTTCCAACCCCTAACCTTCTGTCATTCTGCACCTGCTGCCTGCTTCCATTCTTTTAGTTCTGTGATTGTGTGATGGCAGGAAGGGGCACAGCACAAACCTCACAAGAAAAGAATAGAATCAGCCAGGCTGGAAGAGACCTCCAAGATCACCAAGTCCAACCTATCACCCAGCCCTGGCCAACTAACCAGACCATGGCACTAAGTGTCCCATCCAGGCTTTGCTTGAACACCTCCAGGGATGGGGACTCCACCACCTCCCTGGGCAGCCCATTCCAATGCCAATCACTCTCTCTGCCAACAACTTCCTCCTAACATCCAGCCTCAACCTCTCCTGGCACAGGTTGAGCCTGTGTCCCTTCCTGGTGCTGGTTTCCTGGGAGAAGAGTCCAACCACACCTGGCTACAACCTCCCTTTGAGTAATTGTAGAGAGCAGTAAGCTCTGCCCTGTCCTCTAAGGCTCCATCTCTTCTGGGATAAGCACAAGGCTGTGTTTTTTGGTTTCTGCTTTACAAGTTCAGTTCCAACAGCCCATGCTGAGCACAAGCTAGCTGGAGGTGACCACTCTGAGCACATTTCAGTTACCCAATGGAGTGGTTTTTCTGAAGCAGAAGAGAAGGAAGAAGAAGAACTGAGAAGGGGAAGGAATAAAGACGAGGAACTCTCACAGGTCACAAGAGTGGAGATAACACTCTGATGAGTTTCTACAAACCTCCAAACCAACCTTTAGAAACTTCAGCATATCCAAAAGTACCCTGCTGAAAGGTCAGGCAAACGTGGCAGTCACTGCTCACAGAATCACAGAAACATCCAGGCTGGAAAAGACCCCCCAAGATCACCAAGTCCAACCTAAAGCCCTGCTCTACAGGATTCACTTTAAATCATATACCTGAGCACCACATCCAAGCCACCTTTAAACACCTCCAGGGATGGGGACTCCACCACCTCCAAGGGTAGCCCATTCCAATGCCAATCACTCTCTCTGGCAACAACTTCCTCCTAACATCCACCCTGAACCTCCCCTGGCAAAACTTGAGGCTGTGTCCACTCCTTCTGTCCCTGGGTGCCTGGCAGCAGAGCCCAACCCCACCTGGCTACAACCTCCCTTCAGGGAGCTGCAGAGAGCAATGAGCTCTGCCCTGAGCCTCCTCTTCTGCAGGCTGCAGCTCTTCAGCCAGCTCCTTCAGCCTCTCCTCTTGGGGCTGTGCTCCAGGCCCCTCCTCAGCCTTGCTGCCCTTCTCTGGGCACCTTCCAGCACCTCAACATCTCTCTTGAATTGAGGGACCCAGAAGTGGACACAGCACTCAAAGTGTGGCCTGACCAGTGCTGAGTACAGGGGCAGAATAACCTCCCTGCTCCTGCTGGCCACACTGTTGCTGATGCAGGCCAGGATGCCATTGGCCTTCTTGGCCAGCTGGGCACACTGCTGGCTGATGCTCAGAGCCTTTGCAGAGGTTGTCATTCTGAATTGTCTTTCCCTTTCTATGGCAAGAGTGGTGCTTAGATCATCTTCCTTGGTTGCCTCTGAAGATCAGAGTTAGCTGTGCCTACTGTTTGAATGGATATGTTTGCAAATGGTTCCCTTGGAACCTGCTGGAGGCATTTCTTCTTCAAGCCACTGAATCTCTGTGCTAGAGCAGCTTGACAGGGCTCTGGGCAACCTGCTCTAGGTGAGGATGTCTCTGCTGACTGCAGATGGAGTTGGACTAAGTGACCTTTTGGTCATTGGAATGGGCTGCCTAGGGAGGTGGTGGAGTCCCCATCCCTGGAGGTGTTCAAGAGGAGGCTGCATGAGGCACTTAGTGCCGTGGTTGAGTTAATTAAAGGTGTTAGGTGATAGGTTGGACTCAATCTCAGAGCTCTTTTCCAACCTGGTTTATTCTGTGACCTTTGAAGGTCTCTTCTGCCCCAGACCACACTTAAGACTCTGACCTCACATAACAGCTAACTATAAATAGTGGAGGCCTTAGGGCTGCAAGCACTCTGCATGCTCAGAGCTGTTCACACCTGGTTAGTAGGTAATTAATGACTGCACTGGTGGAAATCGTTGATGGGTTTGTGTAGTTTCACCTTTAGAACACTGAGTGAGAACTCTACCATTTGCTTGCAGTAAAGCAGACCCAAGGGTTCAAGAGGGACTTTCCCTCTGAGTTTTAGGTAACTGCTGCAGTGTTTTTTTCTGACAGCAGCATTTAACCAGTCCACTCTTGGTGATCCTCTGAGCATAAAAGGTAAAGCTGAATGTTCTGCAGTGCAGATGGCAGACAGCAGCTGATGTTTTGTGAGCCTGAGCTGCTTGAAGGTGCAGTGTTTGTTGGAATTCAAGCAGAATCAGGATCACTAAAGCTGGAAAAGACCTTAAAGATCACTAAGTCCAACCCTAACCCAACTACCTTGGTCACTAAACCATGTCCTCAAGCACCACAGCTACAGCTTCTTCAACACCTCCAGGCATGGGTACTCCACCACCTCCCTGGACAGCCTGTTCAGACCCCTCACCATAGAATCACAGAATGGTTTAGGTTGGAAGGGACCTCAAAGCTCAGCCAGTTCCAACCCTCCTGTGCCATAGGCAGGGACACCTCCCACTAGAACAGGTCGCTGAAGGCCTCATCCAACCTGGCCTTGAACACCTCCAGGGAGGGAGTAGCCACAGTCTCCCTGGGCAACTCATTCCACCACTCTCTCACTGAAGTTTTTCCTAATGTCTAACCTAACCCTCCCCTGGCACAACTCCAGCCATTGCCTCTGGTCCTGTCACTGGGTGCTTGGCAGAAGAGACCAACCCCAGCCTCACTGCAGCCTCCTTTCAGGGAGCTGTAGATTGCAATGAGATCTGCCCTCAGCCTTCTCCACACTGAACATCCCCAGCTCCCTCAGCTGCTCCAAACCCCTCCCCAATCTCATTGCTCTTCTCTGGGCACTCTCCAGCCCCTCAGTGTCTTTCCTAAATCACATCCAGTTGTCTGTTTCCCGAGGAGCATGCCCCAAGAAAAGCCAGCTAATGAGTGATGATTTTTTATTTAAATTTCAGATTTTTTTTTTTTTTGAGGGGGGGGGGGGGTAAAGCATGAAACCAGCTGCTTTGTGTGAAATAGAGCATCCCTAAAATGATTCCCCTGAGTAGTGTTAGCAGAGGATTTACTCTGTTGGCTTTGTGGAGGAAGTAGAGTTTTTGGTGAAGGAGAAAATGCTGCTTAGTATGGAAATGATTTTGCCCTTTCAACTGGAGTTGCAGCAGCTGGAATGCCCAAGAGCGAGTCAGAGAGTGACCTATTGAGTGCTGCTGCAGCTCCCAAAGAGGTTCTGGCATCATTTTGCTGCCTGCTTGCAAACCTGGGAAGGAGATGTGGAAGGAAATGTGACTGCCCTTTAGTTTTATTTTTTAATTTATTTTTAAGATGCTGACAAAAGCAGCAAGGGTGAGGTAAAGGCTGCAGCAGTTGATTGCAGAACTCATTTCAACATCACTTTTATGGCCATTCTGCTGGAATGGGAAGGAAGGACTGCTGTAGTTTACTGTCACAAATAACCTACCCCAGAAGGCTTTTATGGCTCCAACAATGCAGCAGAATGCACTGAGTGCTGCTAACTGGAAGTGCTAACGTTCATCACATAGTGCTGCAATCATCACTGTGGAGGAGCAACCCCAGCTCCAGGGCAGGCTGAGGGTGTGCAGCCTGGAGAAGGCTCCAGGCAGAGCTCAGAGAAGCCTGCCAGGACCTGGAGGGATTGGGGGTGTGCAGCCTGGAGAAGAGAAGGCTCCAGGCAGATCTTAGAGCAGCCTGCCAGGACCTGAAGGGGCTGGAGTTGTGCAGCCTGGAGAAGAGAAGGCTCGAGGCAGAGCTCAGAGCAGCCTGCCAGGACTTGAAGGGGCTGGGAGTGTGAAGCCTGGAGAAGAGAAGGCTCCAGGCAATGCTTAGAGCAGCCTGCCAGGACCTTCAGGGGGCTGCAAGCAGGCTGCAGAGGGACTGTTTGCAAAGGCCTGCAGGGACAGGGTGAGGGCAGTGGTTTGAGATGAGAGCAGAGCAGATTGAGATTGGATGTGAGGAACAAGTTCTGCACCAGGAGGCTGCCACAACACTGCAACAGGTTGCCCAGGGAGGGAGCTGAGGCTCAGTCCCTGGAGATCTTCAAGGTGAGGCTGGGTAAGGCTGTGAGCAACATACTCTAGTGCAGGATGTAATCAAATGTTTTAGGTTGGAAGGGAGCTCAAAGCTCAGCCAGTTCCAGCCCCCCTGTGCCATAGGCAGGGACACCTCCCTCTAGATCAAGTTGCCCAAGGCCTCATCCAACCTGGCCTTGAACACCTCCAGGGAGGTTGTGGAGCACAGAATCACCCAATGTGGTCAAAGATCACATTGGTTGCTTCAGTGCTCCACAACCTCCCTGGGCAACCTGTGCCAGTGTCTCACCACCCTCACTGCAGAGAACTTCCTTCCTGTCCGTGCTGAGTGCAGGGGGTTGGACTGGATGAGCTTTGGAGGTCCCTTCCAAGCCAGCCCATTCCACACTGCTATGGCAATTGGAACCCCAGGCAACCCCAACTCAGAGATTATTAAACTGAGAATCTGTTCTTTGGCAACATCAGCAGCAACCACAGTAAGGAAAGAGAAGATGACAAGTTCTGCATCAGGAGGGTAGTGCAACAGGTTGCCCAGGGAGGTGGTTGAGGCTATTCAAGGTGAGGCTGGGCAAAGCTGTGAGCAAACTGATCTGGTGGAGCATGTCCCTGCTGTAATAATCCTGCTGGGTTGGAGGTCTCTTCCAACCCAGACCATTGTATGATTCTATGAGCATCATCTTTTCTGTTGCTCAGAAGCTGCTTTTTGTCAAGAGCAAACCTCTTGTCTGTACTCCTTCATTTCACAGGATGTCAGGGGTTGGAAGGGACCTAAAGAGATCATCGAGTCCAGCCTCTTCTGTAAGGCAAAACAGTTTCTGTCTCTTCAGCTGGGTTGGCCAAGTGACTCTGAAGCTTTACTTCACTGTGGTTGTTCCAATCTGGTATCCTCTCATATCAAGCACACTTTCTCCACAGTGTATTTGTACTTTAAGAGATCTTTAGCTAAGTAATGCTACTCTTTTATTGTGTGTGTCTGTACATGGCATAGTTCACAAAGCAAAATGACCTCCTTGCTTTTTTTTTTTTTTTTTAAGATTTTATTTGCAGTAGATGAATTGAAATTGCTAAAGCCCGAGGCAGAAGTTTAATTAGTTCCTGACATGGCTTCCACTACAGCTGTTACGCAGGAGGTACCTCGGGGGATGTTTGTCTCAGTGGATTTAGCAGTGATAGTTAAAGAGAGGAGCCCTCAGCTCAAGGAGGAGAGGGAAGTGTTTGAGGGCCAGAGCAGTGTGTTCTGGAGGTGCATCTCCCACTGATAAGCTGTGGATATGCTTTGGGAGTGCATTAGAATGGTTGGTGCTAGTAGGTGAAAAGAGGTTTTCCAGCTTCTCTACTCTGTCCTGCTGAGACCACATCTGGAATCTTGTGTCCAGGTCTGGGCCCCTTAGATCAGGAAGGAGCTCAGGGAAGTGCTGGAGAGAGTCCAGGCCAGAGGCCCAGAGCTGCTGCAGGCAGGGGAAGATCTCCTGTGAGGTCAGGCTGAGGGAGCTGGGGCTGGGAGCTGGCAGCAGAGGAGCCTGAGGGCTGCCCTCAGTGCTGTGCTCAAGATGTGCAGGGCAGTGTGGGCAGGACGCAGCCAGGCTCTGCTCAGGGGTGCCCAAGGGCAGCACAAGGGGCACTGGGGGCAAGCTGGAGCACAGGAGGTGCCGCAGGAACAGGAGAGGAAACTTTTTGCCTGGGAGGGTGGCAGAGGCCTAGAGCAGGCTGCCCAGAGAGGTTGTGGAGTCTCCTTCTCTGCAGACATTCCAAACCCAGCTTAATGTGTGCCTGTGTGCCCTGCCTTAGGTGCTGCTGCTTTGGGAGGGAGCCTGGACTGGATGCTCTTTGTAGGTCCCTTCCAACCCTTAACATTCTGTAACTCTGTGATTCTCCTGAATGGAAAGATTAACCAATTGTAACTGCTGGATTCTGTAGTTTAAAGGTAAATCTTTTGTCTGGAGTAAAATCCTACTCTCCACTCAAAGCTCTTAATTCCCATTTAGTTTAGTGGAAACAAAACTTCACCTTTAAATACGAGTAGATCTGCTCTAAATGTGAGTGGGTTGGTGATTAACCAGCACTTAAAACCAGAACAAAGCCTCCTGTCAAAGTAGATAATACGTGTGGAGGTTATTTTTGACTTACACTGGCTCCCAGAATAGCTGCAGAACTCTTGGTACTACAGCTGCAGCTCTTTGGTCTTTCAGTGCCATGCAGAAAGCTTTCTGCCATTGCTGCTTCCCTCTGACTGTGGAGCTGCTGTACCCTGAGGTGTCAGAAGAGCAGCACAGATGCTTCCAAGTCAGGCAGGGCGCAGAACTTAAAGAAAAAAACCCCACCAACAAAAGAACAACCCCCTGGCTTTTGTTGGCTTGATGTCTCTGCACAGTTTCTCAGGGAACCAACTTGCTTTAGCTGGGAGGATAGACTTAGATCCCAGGCTCACAGGATGTCAGGGCTTGGAAGGGATCAAAAGAGATCATCAAGCCCAATCCCCCTGCCACAGCAGGACCATACAATCTAGCTCAGGGCACACAGCAGCACATCCAGACAGGCCTGCAAAGGCTCCAGACAAGGAGACTCCACAACCTCTCTGGGCAGCCTGTGCCACTGCTCTGGGACCCACACAGGCAAGAAGTTGCCTCTTGTGTTGAGCTGCAACCTCCTGTGCTGCAGCCTCCATCCATTGCTCCTTGGCCTATCCCAGGCAGCAAGTGAGCAGAGCCTGTCCCCCCTCTCCTGACCAGCCCTCAGATATTGCTAAACATTGATCCAATCCCCTCTCAGGCTTCTCTTCTGCAGACTAAGCAGCCCCAGGTCCCTCAGCCTCTCCTCCCCAGGCAGTGCTGCAGTCCCCTCAGCATCCTCATAAATTGGAAATGAGGAGACTAAAAGGAAAGGTAGGAGGGAGGACAACCATGTGTGGCTTTTGTATGGAGCAGGTTACTGACTCCTAGGAAGTGGAGAAGAAAGGCAGTGCTCAGGGTAAGGCCCTGTTGGGCAGAGCTTCCAGCTGCAGGGCTTGCTGCTCGTCCTCACCTGTGAGAACTCTTCTCAGCAGCTCAGCAAATTCTGCTCCAAAGGATTTAAAAGGAAAGGACTCAAGGAGATCATTGAGCCAAACCCCCCTGCTAGAGCAGGACCAGACAGTTTTGCACAGATCACCCAGGAACACATCCAGACAGGCTTAAAGGATACTTTTTTTAGAGGGAGGGTTTTGGATTTCTACCTTGGTAGGGTTTCAGGGGGTTTTGTGCATTAAAAAAAAAAAAAAAGTTCTTTTTGCTGCTTTTGAGATGGTGCTCAGGATGTTGCTCTTAGGATGAAAAAAATACCTAAATAAAAAACACCCAAAAAAACCAAAGGAAAAAACCCAACCCAACCAACAACAAGAATTCAGTCAAACCCAAACCAAGCACCCCAGCCCCCAACCAGCTGACAGAAACACAGACCAAAAAAAGCTACCCCCCCAAAAAAAACCCCAAACCCTACAGCAAAAGCTTCCTCCTTTGTTTAGCATATAATTATTCCTGGCAGATCCTGACTCATTTATTCTCATGATTTATATTTCTGATTAACCAGTCCCTTCCCTTCCTGTTCTTTTGCTGTTCCTTCCCCTCTGTTGTATTTTTAGGGGAGCAATCATACCTATTTGCAGCTTGGCAGACAGGCTGAGCTCCTGTGATTTCCCCTTCCAAATGTCCTCTCCTTTCCAGTGATGCTCCCAGCCTTGGGCTTTCCCCCCAGCAGGGTGATTAGTCCTTTCTTTGCTGCAGGATTGCTGAGCTTCAGGTAAAGCCAGCTTGGCTTAGGACCTACTATTTCTTTAGCCTTTGTTTTACATGGCAGCAGACTCCTTTCTACAAGGCTTTTGCCTTCCTCCATCCCCTTATCTTGCTCACTTGCTTCCCTTCCTCCTAGGCTTCAGCCCATTCCCATTTCTATGTCCTCCCTCCCACCTCTAGGGCTTCTTAAGCTTGGCATCTTTCTTTGCAGCCAAGTCAGGCTTCCTCTTTCTTCCCCAGCTGTGTTTCCTTCTCTTCTCCCTCTTCTTCAAGTCATCCCCTTGGCTTTGCTCTGCAGCATCCTCTGCCCCTTGCTTCCTTCCCCAGTAAGGTTTTGGTCCAGACCCTTACATCAATATGAAAGCTTTTCTTCTTCTCAGGACTTTCCTTCTTCCAACTTGATCTTTGGTGATTTTCTTCTGCTGCCCTACCAGCCTGGGGCTACTGGAAGCACAAGGCTCAGTCTTGGTGCAAGTTTCTGTGCCCAATTTCAGCCCTGCCTGTCACAGCTGAGGACTGTCAGGAGAGGGAAGTTCTGCTCTGCTCCTTGCAGCCCTTCAGTGAATGCACTCAAGCATCCCAGTGTGTGCCTTGCTTTGGGCACAGGCTCCAGCTTGGTCAGCGAGGCTGAAATCTGTGCAGTCCATAGAGTCATAGAATGATTTAGGTTGGAAAGGACCTTGGGGATCATTCATTTCCAATCTCCCTGCCATGGACGGGGACATCTTCCACTAGACTTCATCAAGCCTGGCCTTGAACACCTCCAGGGAGGTTGTGGAGCACAGAATCAAAGATCACATTGGGTGATTCTGTGCTTCACAATCTCTCTGGGCAACCAGTACCAGTGTCTCACTACCCTCATTCTAAATAATTTCTTCCTAATCTCCAGTCCAAATCTGCCTTCCTCAAGCTTCGATCCTTTCCCTCTCATCCTGTCACTTCAAGCCCTATTGCTGCCTCCTATCCAGCTGCTTGTCCATTAAAACCCCCAAGTCCCTTTCTGCTGGACAGCCTTCCAGCTACACTTAGAATAGAATAGGATAGGGTAGGATAGAATAAGCCAGGTTGGAAGAGACCTCCAAGCTCATCCAGTCCAACCTATCTCCCAGCCCTATCCAGTGGCACTAAGTGCCCCATCCAGGCTTTGCTTGAACACACCCCCAAAGATGGAGGATCCACCACCTCCCTGGGCAGCCCATTCCAATGCCAATCACTCTGGCAAGAACTTCCTCCTAACATCCAGCCTGAACCCCCCCTGGCACAGCTTGAGGCTGTGTCCCCTCCTTTTGTTGCTGGTTGCCTGGGAGAAGAGCCCAACCCCACCTAGCTACAACCTCCCTTTAGGTAGTTGTAGGGAGCAATGAGGTCACAGCTGAGCCTCCTCCTCTCCAGGCTAAACAACCCCAACTCCCTCAGTCTCTCCACATAGGGCTGGAGCACTGCATGGGATTGTTGTGGTCCAAATGCAGGACCTGGCACTTGGCCCTGTCAAAGCACATCCCATTGAACCATTGACTAGGTTGGATGAGGCTTTGAGCAACCTGTGGGAGGTGTCCCTGCCTATGTCAGGGGGTTGGAACTAGGTGATCTTTGAGGTCCCTTCCAACCTAAACCCTTCTGTGATTCTGTGACCTCATCCCATTGATCCAGTCTGTCTCTGTAGAGCCTCCCTACTCTCAAGCAGCTCAACACTTCCACCTAGGTTGGTGCCAGCTGCCAGTTTACTGATGGTGCACTCCAACTCCACATCAGGGTCAGGACGTTAACCAGAAGTGGTCCTAATCCTGAGCCCTATGGACCACCACTTGTGACCTAGCTGCCAGCTGGGTTTAACTCCATTGACCACAACTCTTTGGGCCAGGCTGTCCAGCTGGTGGTGGGATTTGATTTCTGGAAGAGGAAAGGATCATGAAACAGCAGAAAAGGATCATGAAACAGCAAAATGTGTTTCCTTAGATGACACAAAAAAAAAATCTTCTCCTGAGGCAGCAGAGAAAGTATTGACTGCAATATTTAATAGGTGCTAAATGCTTGGCAGAGTTGGTACTGAGCCTCCCTTACAAGATCTGTGCTGTGCCTGAGCCCACTAAATAGATTTAGAAGCACAGAACTATTATGAGGGAAGTAATTGCATTCCCAGTATCCTGCTTCACTTTACCCCTTGGCACAAACAGCTTAAAAGAGTGAGGAGCGCTAAAATGGGGGAATTTGATGTGCTTTGGAAGTTCTCCTATGTTGTGGAACTGAAGCTTTTTAATTTCAGAGAAATATGTTAATATAAAAAGTTTAAAAAACCCAAACTTAAACATCTCTGCTCATGCAGAGAAAATCTTTTCTTCCTTCTTTTGGCATGGAAAAGTCAAACCTTTTTTGTTTCTCCTAACATAGGGATTCACTTATTGGCTTGGGCATCACAGGGGGTGCTACAGGAGAGGAGTCTTAAGGATTACTCAAAGCCTTTTCCTGGAGGAGCTTTTCCTTTGGGAACTGGAGGTGTATTCTGGTTTTCTTTCCCACCTCAGCTGACATCTGTGTGACCTGGCAGTAGCAAAGTCCCGAGCTGTGTCTTCCTTCACACTGATTGACACAGCTTCACAGACTGCACTGGGTTGGAAGGAACCCTCCAGGGGCATCTTGTCCAACCCCTCTGCAGGTTGCAGCGACACCTCCAGCTAGATCACACTGCCTAGGGACACATCCAGCTTGATTGTCTCCAGGGCTGGGGCCTCAAGCACATCCTTGGGCAGCCTGTTCAGTATTTTACCACTCTCACTGTGCAGAACAGTTAGGTTGTCTCCAACCTGACTCTGCCCTGCTCCAGTTTTCAACCACTGCCTCTTGTCCTATCACTCCAAGCTCTTCTAAACAGTCCCTCCTCAGCCTGCCTGCAGGTCCCCTTCAGATACTGGAATGCAGCTCTAAGGTCTCCCTGGAGCCTTTTCTTCTCCAGGCTGAAGATCCTTTTTTTTTTTTTTCTACTCCATCTTCATAGAAGAGGTTCTGCAGCCCTCTGATATCTTAGTGGCCCTGCTCTGCATCCTCTCCATCAGCTCCACACCTGTCTTGTATTGGGGTTCCCAGAGCTGGATACATTGATTTGATGCCAACAAAGAATCCAACCAGCATTGCTGCTGCTGGGTTCTCCATCTGCACTTGGAGCTCCCCAATGTCCATGTAAGCCTCTGTGTCTTTATTAGGGCTAAATGGTGCAGTGTTGAGGCTGAAGAGGTAGAAGGTGACTTTTTGTTGGTGTGATAGGAGGGTTGCTTGTCCCTGGAGAGGCTGAGTAGGTCTGAATCAACATAATAAAAGTGCTTGAGCCCTGTTTCACAATCTGTGGTTGAAAATAGACATTGTTATTTCCAAGTTGTTACAGGAGTCTGGGAATGCATCTGTCATCTCTTACACTATTTTCTTCCCTTTTTAGGTCCCAGACTGAGGTACTAAACCCCACCCCCATCCCCCCTCCAGATTTCTTTAGGCCTTCTTCACCATTTACCATCAGGCATCTTCAGTCACCATTTAATACAGGGAGTGTCACATCCTCCATGGAGTACTCAAGACAGGGCATAGAGAATCTGCATAGAATCATAGAATGGTTTAGGTTGAAAGAGACCTCAAAGATCATCCAGTTCCAACCCTCCTGTGCCATAGGCAGGGACACCTCCCACTAGATCAGGATGCTCAAGACCTCATCCAGCCTGGCCTTGAACACCTCCAGGGAGAGAGCAGCCACAACCTCCCTGAGCAACCTGATCCAGTGAGATCACACAGAGTCGCAGAACATCAGGGATTGGAAGAGACCTCCAAAGTCCTGTCCAGTTTGCTTTTGACTTTTTTTCTTTTTCTGGAGTACTGATCAGGGTGTGAGAAGAATCACATGAGCCCATTGAATCACTGAAGTGCTGAGGCAAGAGCCTTCATCTGTGATGAGGAGAGGGAAGTAATTAGTATGATCAAACATATTTGGTAATTAGCAGCCAGTTTGCTCAGGCCTGTAATTCTACCAGCAACAAGAAGCTCCTAAACCACAAGTTTGAAGCACAACAAATCCTTAGAAGTCACCCAGAAAAATCACAGAATGTCAGGGGTTGGAAGGGACCTCCAAAGCTCAGCCAGTCCAACCTCCCCCTGGCAGAGCAGGAGCACCTAGAGCAGGGCACACAGGAACACATCCACAGAATCACAGAATGTCAGGGGTTGGAAAGGACCTCCAAAGCTCATCCAGTCCAACCCCTCCTGCCAGAGCAGCAGCACCTTAGGCAGGTCACACAGGAACACATCCACAGAATCACAGAATGTCAGGGGTTGGAAAGGACCTCCAAAGCTCAGCCAGTCCAACCCCTCCTGCCAGAGCAGGAGCACCTAGTGCACAGGAACACAGCTAGGAGGGTTTGCAATGTTTGCACAGAAGGAGACTCCACAGCCTCTCTGGACAGCCTCAAAGGCAAAAAGTTTCCCCTCCTGTTCCTGTGGCACCTCCTCTGCTCCAGCTTGCCCCCAGTGCCCCTTGTGCTGCCCTTGGGCTCCCCTGAGCAGAGCCTGGCTGCGTCCTGCCCACACTGCCCTGCACATCTTGAGCACAGCACTGAGGGCAGCCCTCAGGCTCCTCTGCTGCCAGCTCCCTCAGCCTTCAGAACAGGACATGCCCTCCCTGTAGGCAGCTAAATCCCAAGGTATCACTTAATGAAACATCTTAGTGCACAAGGGAGGCCGAGAGCAAAAATCCTTGGCCACCTTCTGTAGTGTTCATCTGGATGCCTCGCCCAGGTCTAGGAGAAATCCTTCCGTAATAAACCCACCTGATGATGTATTTCTAAACATTGGGCATTGTCTGCTTACTGCACTAACATTCATTATTCCAAAGGCAAGTAATTAGCCTGCTTTTGAGACAGCACAGAGAGGAGCTGTGATTCACCTCTGAGACATCAAGAAGGCAGGAGGAGGAGACTCTGCCTGAAGCAGCCAGAAGGGCTGAGGAGTGATGGAGCTGAGCAGCATCTGTCAAAGCTGCCAGCAATTAATAGTGAGGAAGAGAAGTCATGAAATAGTTTTTTGGGGTTTTTTTTGGTGCTGATTGACCTTTGCAACGAGCTGATGTTACTTTAAAGTACCATTTCAAAATGAGCCATCCTTAAATACATAGTGCCAGGATCAGCTTGCTTCATGCCACCCTCACCCTGTCTTAGTCTTGCCTCTCCCTTCATCACTCCTTTAGATATATTTTTATATGCTTTAATAGAAATTTGTAGTATAGCTTTTATATAATTTAAGAGATGTTTATGCACTTCAATATATTTTTAATATATATATCTACATGCATTTCAATATATTTTAAGATAGATCTACATGTATTTCAATATATTTGAAGATACATCTATATTTCAATGTATTTTTATATATCTACATGTATTCCAATATTTCCTGTATATAAACATGCATTTCAATATATTTTTTATATATATATATGTATTTCAAGATGTTTTATATACTTCTACATGTATTTCAATATTTCATATATATATATACATGCATTTCAATATTTGTTTAATATATATATGTATTTCAAGATATTTTATATACTTCTGCATGTATTTCAATACAACTTTATATATACCTGCAGGTATTTCAGTATAGTTTTATATATATCTGCAGGTATTTCATTATAATTTTATATACATATATATATGCATGTATTTCAATATATTTTATATATAAGTGCTTCAGTATATTTGTGTATATCTGTATGTGTTTCAATATACTTTTACATATCTATATGTATTTTAATAATATATATGTGTATTTAAATATTTTCATATAAATCTATACATATTTCAGTATATTTTTATATATTGACATGTATTTCAATACATTTTTATATATAATTATATATGTGCTTTAATATATTTTATGTATCTATATGCATTTAAAAATATTCAATATTTTATTATCTATATGCATATAAATATATATATAAATTTAACATATTTATTTCTACATATTTATTTCTACANGTGTGTGTATATATGTGTGTATATATGTTTCAATGTAATACATATAAATTTTTAACAGATATTTCCACATATTTATATATGTTTGGGATCTTAACCAACCTTATCAATATATATCTATAATATATATATGTGATTCAATATATTTTAATATATCTCTATGTATTTCAATCTGCTGATATATATCTATATTTATAACAATATATTTTAATATAGATGAATTTTTAACATAGGTATTTCCACATATATATATTTGGCATCTTACCAACCTTATATTTATATGTGTTTCAATATATTTTAATATATCTCTAGGTATTTAAATATGTGAATATATATCCATGTGTACAGCAATATATTTAATACATATAGTTTTTAACATAGGTTTTTATACATATTTCTATATACTTAGGATCTTCTCGACCTCTGTATCAGAGGGGTGTGTGTGAGGATGTAGGTTCAGGCTCTGTGTGGTGGTGCCCAGTGACAGCACAGAGAACAGCAGGTCCAAGTTGGAGCACAGGAGGTTCTACCTCAACCTGAGGAGAAGCTTCTGCATGGTGAGGGTGGCAGAACCTTGGGGCAGGCTGCCCAGAGAGGCTGTGGAGTCTCCTTCTCTGCAGACATACCAAACCCTCCTGGCTGTGTTCCTGTCTGCCCTGCCCTGGGTGCTGCTGCTGTGGCAGAGGGGTTGGGCTGGATGGTCTCTGTAGGTCTTTCCCAACCCCATACATTCTGTGGCACTCTGATTTTAGAGCATTTGTCAGATGGGAAGGTGCTGTGAGGGTTATGAAGCAGAAAGAGGGAGATGTTCTCAGCCTCAGAGGCTTTCCAGACCGGATGACTTTGGGAGGGTTGCTGCTTTTCCCTACGTGGTGCAGAGTTAAAACTGAGTTAGTAACCATGGCAGCTGACAGTGATCCTGGTGTCTGGCAGCCTTGCCCCAATTCAGCACATTTTTTTTAAGCTGCAGGATTGAGTTCCTGGGTCTGTGTTAGCAGTTTGATTGTCCCCACAGCTCTGTTCCTAGCAGGGCTTAGAGTGTGTTTCCTAGTGCACTTGGAAAGATTTCCTGCCTGGAGTCTGAACCTCCCTACCTAGCCATGAAAGCTAAAGAACCCCACCCAAAAACTGCTGAGCAGGCAAAGCCTAGCCCAAAACTTTCTGCAGAACTGGTTGGGGGTTACTGAAAACCAGCAGAAGGATCTTGGCTGTGTTGCTTCTCCCACACCAAACTGGGAGGCTTGGCTGATCCAGCTGCAGGCTGCGAGGCCATCCAGTAAGACTTGGACAGACAGAGCTGGGCACAGAGGAACCAAATGAGATTCAGCAAGGACAAGTGCAGACTCCTGCAGCTGGGGAGGAAGAACAAACTGCAGCAGTACAGGTTGGGAGGTGACTGCTGGAGAGCAGCCCTGTAAAAAAGGACCTGGGAGTGCTGGTGGAGAACATCCATGGCACAGCAATGTGCCCTTGTGGCCAAGAGGGACAATGGGGTCCTGAGAGGCATCAGGAAGACTGTGTCCAGCAGATCCAGGGAGGTTCTCCTCTCCCTCTACTCTGCCCTGCTGAGACCTCATCTTGAGCACTGCCTTGAGTTTTGGGCTCCCCAGTTGAAGAAGGACAGAGATCTGCTGGAGAGGGTCCGAGAGAGGGCTCCAAGGATGCTGAGGGGACTGCAGCACTGCCTGGGGAGGAGAGGCTGAGGGACCTGGGGCTGCTTAGTCTGCAGAAGACTGAGAGGGAATGTGGTTGGCTGTGGTGCTTGGGGATATGGTTTAGTGGTGAGCTTGGTGGAGTAGGGTAGGGTTATAGGTTGGACTTGGCAATCTTTTTCCAACCTGGATGTTTCTGTGATTCTGTGAGTAGGGTTAGTGGTTGGACCTGATGATCCCAAAAGCCTTTTCCAACATGAAAGTTTCTGTGATATCCTCCCCTAGCCCAGAGACCCAACTTTGAGGCTGCCTTGCAACCTGACACAACCTGTGAGTCTCGTAAACAGGCTCGAAGAAGAAGAGAATTGGCAGCGTGAGCAGGAATTCCACGTCATGGAGAACTGCTCTGCTTCATTTTCCATTGCTGATCAGTGCAAGACACCTAAAGGCAGTGTTGTGGGAGGTACAGGAGAGCCTGGGAGCAGCACAAAATCCTGGGCAGTGTGATAAAGAGGGAAAAGGGAAAGGCTGCAATCACCTCTGTCTCCAGCCTTTGTTTTCCAAGTGGTAAATGGTTTCCCCTTCAGTTATTAATGGGGTGAATGTTAAGGGCTGCTTGCTTCTGCTCAGGGCTTTGTGTTCCTGTGTAAATAACTGGAGTCCACTCCATTCCCTCTTGTCTGCATTTAGCAAAGGCTGGAGAATTCAGGAAAGGTGGATTTGAGCAGTACTTGGCCACTCCAGCCACTGTTAGACTCAAGCTTCTTTTTTTAACCTATTTTTTTTCATGGTTTCTTCCAGTCATTGCATGTTTATTTGAGTTGCATTGCTCCAGTGAACGTGTGATAAGCCTTATCTAGCTGGGGAAGTGAGTGGCATGGCAAACACAAGCAGATTAAGTAATAACAGTGAGTGGCCTCGTGGCCAAGGCCAGTGGCATCCTGGAGTGGACTGGGAGGGCTGTGGTTAGTAGGTAGAGAGAGGTTCTCCTGCACCTCTACTCTGTCCTGCTGAGGCCACATCTGGAATATTGTGTCCAGTTCTGGGCCCTTCAGTTCAGGAAGGAGCTCAGGGAAGGGCTTGAGAGAGTCCAGGCCAGAGGCCCAGAGCTGCTTCAGGCAGGGGAAGATCTCCTGTGGGGCCAGGCTGAGGGAGCTGTGGCTGGGAGCTGGCAGCAGAGGAGCCTGAGGGCTGCCCTCAGTGCTGTGCTCAAGATGTGCAGGGCAGTGTGGGCAGGACGCAGCCAGGCTCTGCTCAGGGGTGCCCAAGGGGCACTGGGGACTGCAGTACTGCCTACTGAGAAGAGGCTGAGGGACTTGGGGCTGCTTAGTCTAGAAAAGAGAAGACTGAGAGGGGATTGAAGCAATGTTTATCAATATCTGAGGGCTGGGGGTGAGGAGGTGAGGACAGGCTCTGCTCACTGCTCCCTGGACAAGGAGCAATGGATGGAGGCTGCAGCACAGGAGGTTGCAGCTCAACACTTGACTTGGCAACTTCTTGCCTGTGTGGGTCCCAGAGCAGTGGCACAGGCTGCCCAGAGAGGTTGTGGAGTCTCCTTGTCTGGAGCCTTTGCAGGCCTGTCTGGATGTGTTGCTGTGTGCCCTGAGCTAGATTGTCTGGTCCTGCTGTGGCAGAGGGGTTGGACTGGATGAGCTCTTTGGGTCCCTTAAAACCCCTGACATCCTGTGAGCCTGGGATCCTGTGGGGGCAAGCTGGAGCAGAGGAGGTGCCAGGGAAACAGGAGGGGAACTTTTTTGTGTGTGAGGGTGCCAGAGGCCTGGAGCAGGCTGCTCAGAGAGGTTGTGGAGTCTCCTTCTCTGCAGACATTGCAAACCCTCCTGGCTGCGTTCCTGTGTGTCCTGCTCTGGAAGGGGGAGATTGGACTGGCTGAGCTTTGGAGGTCCCTTCCAACCCCTGACATTCTATGGTTTTCTGGGTGACTTCTAAGGATTTGTTGTGCTTTAAACTTGTGGTTTAGGAGCTCCTTGTAGCTTGTAAAATTACAGGCCTGAGCAAATGGACTGCTAATTACCAAATATGTTTGATCATACTAATTACTTCCCTCTCCCCATCATAGATGAAGGCTCTTGCCTCAGCACTTCAGCAGTTCAATGGGCTCATGTGATTCTTCTCACACCCTGCTCAGTACTCCAGAAAAAGAAAAAAAGTCAAAAGCAGACAAATTCTTTCCTCGTGCCCTGTAGCCTGTGCCAGTTGAAAGCAGTGCCTGGCTTGAGAGCAGCCCTGAGGAGAGGGACTTGGGGGTGCTGGTGGAGGAGAAGCTCAATCTGAGCTCTCAGTGTGCTCTGGCAGCCCAGAGAGCAACCAGAGCCTGGGCTGCAGCAAGAGCAGTGTGGGAAGGAGGGCAAGGGAAGGGATCCTCCCACTCTGCTCTGCACTGCTGAGATCCCTCCTGGAATACTGCATCCCATTCTGGAGCCCCTGGGACAAGAGGGAAATGGATGTGATGGAAGGTGTCCAGAGGGCTGTGAGGATGCTCAGAGGGCTGGAGGTGCTCTGCTGTGAGGACATACTGAGGGAGTTTGGGCTGTGCAGTCTGGAGAGGAGAAGGCTCCCAGGTGACCTTCTGTTGGCCTTCCAGTATCTTAAGAGGGCTACAAGAAAGCTGGGGAGGGACTTTTTAGAGTGTCATGTAGTGGTATAAGGGGGGGGTATGGAACAAAGCTGGAAATGGGGAGATTCAGACTGGATGCTAGGAAGAAGTTGTTCAGCATGAGGGTGGTGAGGGCCTGGAATGGGTTACCCAGGGAGGTGGTGGAAGCCTCATCCCTGGAGGTGTTTGCAGCCAGGCTGGATGAGGCTCTGGCCAGGCTGATGTGGGGTAGGGTGTCCCTACCCAATGCAGGGGGTTGGAACTGGCTGAATCTTGAGATCTCTTCCAACCCTGACTGATTCTGTGATTCTAAATGTGGTGACTGCTTGTATGGTAGAGAAGGGAAGATGTGTTCAGAACACCTTGCTCTGGAAATACCTGGAAGTACTGAAAGTTCCACCAACTAATCACTGACTGTGCAAAGCTTACATGGTAGGGGAATAGAAGACATATGACAAGTGGCCAGCAGCAAGCTGTAGGATCAGCCAAGTCTCCTTAAGGGGCTCAAAGCTAAACTGGAGATACTGTCAGGAGTGGATGCTGGCTGCAGCACACCCAACTTTGTCACTGTAAGTCTACTTAAAAGGGATTTGTGATGCTTAGATGAACAGAGAGGTCTTCCTTCCACAGACAGCACATGCAGCTTTCCCCTCTTGGTTCCTGTTTAAATGTAGAAGTGAAAACTGCCGTGGGCAGCTGGGAAATTGGAGAGTTCCCAAAGGTGATCTCTAAGGGAGTTTGTGGCTGCTGAAGTCGTCTTGGTCCTGCTGTCTGAGTCACTCTGCCTGATCACTCAGTGATGCTCAGCAAGGAAATGCTATACACAGGAGACACTCCTGGAGTTCCGATATATCATAGAGTTGTAGAGTCATGGAATGGTTGGGCTGGAAGGTACCTCCAAAGGGCATCCAGCCCAAACGACCTGCAGTCAGCTGGGACATCCTCTACCAGAGCAGCTTGCTCAGAGTCTTGTCCAGCCTGACCTCGAAAATCTCCAGGGATGGGGTCCCAGCCCCCTCCCTAGGCAGCCTGTTTCCTTGTTCTACCACCCTCATGCTCAAGAACCTGTTCCTAACATCCAATCCAAATCTCCTCTAGTTATATAATACAATACTCTTCTCTTACCCCCTTCAGGTCCTGGCAGGCTGTTCTTAGGTCCTGCCAGGACCTGCTCTTAGGTTCTCCAGGCTGAACACCCCCAGCTCCCTTAGCCTGTCCTTCTAGCAGAAGTGCTCCAGCCCTCTGATCATGTTTCTGGCTCTCCTCTGGACCTGCTCCGTCAAGTCCGTATCCTTCCTGTGTTGAGGACTCCAGAGCTGAATGTAGTACTCCAGGTGAGGTCTCCCCAGAGCAGAGCAGAGGGGATCCTCTCTCTCCATCTGTGGCCGTGCTGCTTGAGATCTCTTCCAACCCTGACTGATTCTGTGATTCTAAATGTGGTGACTGCTTGTATGGCAGAGAAGGGAAGGCACAGGATGTGGCACAGGTTGCCACTGGCCTTCTGGCCTGCAAGTGTACACTGTTGGCTCAGGTCCCACTTCTTATCCACCAGCACCTCAGAGTCCTTTTCTGCAGGGCTGCTCTCAATTTCACCATTCACCAGCCTGGATTGACACCTAAGATTGCTCCGTCCTAGGTGCAGGACCTTGCACTTTGCTTAGTGAACCTCACGAGGTTCTCCTCAGCTTGCCTGTCCAGGTCCCATCCTTCAGACTGAGCCCCCTTTGTATCTGACCTGAATGCAGCATCATCCTTGGCCATTCCTGTGTCCCTGCTGTCTGCTCTCATTCTTTCAACTCTCGTCCTCAAGCTTTTCTTTTCCCTTCAGCAGAAGTGTTTAATGAGTGCTTTTAGTTCACCTCTGCCTTGACATTTTACAGCAGCGAGCCTCATACATAACTGCCACCACATTTTTACTCACATGGTCTCGACCCTAATATGTGCTTTGGTGTTTTGAAGACAAGCTGACGAGTCTCTGTGGCTCTGCTATCTGTGAAAGCTTGGTTGGAGTTTCATGCTGGCTGAATAAACACTAGATTGAGCCACTGCAAAAGCAGTTTCAGTCTGATGCATGACTTTGGTGGTGAGGCGCCAATCTCCACTGCAAACATTGAGTAATTATGGGCTTGAGTAATCTGAGGTGAGGATTCTGATCACCAGATCTAGGCTGCACCTCTCCTACAAATACCAAAGGCACAGCAAAGCCTCTCCATCAGCTGGCATCTTGTTTGCCTCTTGAGCAACACTCCTGACTCCTCTGGCCCAGTGCTCAGCATGATTACTTCTGCTGTTTGCATCCTTTGTACCTCTTGGAGAAGGCCAAGAAGATCATTCTGGTTTTCTTCTGCTGTTTGCATCCTTTGTATCTCTTTCCTCTTGGAGAAGGCTAAGAAGATCATTCTGGTTTCCTTTCTCTGTTTGTTTCTTCTGCTGTGTGCATCCTTTATACCTCTTCCATCTTGAAGAAGGCCAAGAAGATCATTCTGGTTTCCTTCTGCCTGCTTGTTTCTTCTGCTGTTTGCATCCTTTGTATCTCTTTCCTCTTGGAGAAGGCCAAGAAGATCATTCTGGTTTCCTTTCTCTGTTTGTTTCTTCTGCTGTGTGCATCCTTTATACCTCTTCCATCTTGAAGAAGGCCAAGAAGATCATTCTGGTTTCCTTCTGCCTGCTTGTTTCTTCTGCTGTTTGCATCCTTTGTATCTCTTTCCTCTTGGAGAAGGCCAAGAAGATCATTCTGGTTTCCTTTCTCTGTTTGTTTCTTCTGCTGTGTGCATCCTTTATACCTCTTCCATCTTGAAGAAGGCCAAGAAGATCATTCTAATTTTGACCTACCTGCTTTTCCTTTAGCCTGTTTATTTTTCTTTTCATAGCTGCAGACAGAACATGTAAAGAGTCTAGATTCTGCCTCAAAAAAACTTTGTGCTGAGACCTCAGCTCCACCAAGAGCAAATCGATGCAGATTCTGCCCTCTGTATTTCAGGCTCTCTGTGTCAGCCAGGCAGGTTTTGAAACTTGTTGTAAAGGTGTGGGTCAGCTTTTCTCAGCCCTTCAGGCTCTGTGAATGAAGTTATCTTTCTAAATATCAAGCCTTCAGGATTAAGTCTTAATTCCATCCCCCCCAAAAAATGTGACCTACTTTTTCTAAAGGGATTTTCTCTGGTTCTGGGACATCTTTGAATGGGAATTAGTCAAAATCTTGCTCCAAGGGTGGATTTAGACTGGAGATTTGGAGGAAATTCTTTCCAGTGAGGGTGGGGAGGCACTGGCACAGGTTGCCCAGGGAGGTGGTGGAAGCCTCATCCATGCAGGTATTTATGGCTAGGCTGGATGAGGCTCTGGAAAGCCTGATTTAGGGTAGGTTGCCCCTGAGCATGGCAGGAGGGTTGGAACTGGCTGATTCTTGAGGTCCCTTCCAACCCTGCTGTGATACTGAAAATTTACTTCATACAACCTTATTGTGATCAGAGAGGTGGATTCAGGGACGTGATGGGCTAAGGCATCTCTCTGGTTCTGCAAAGCTGTCAGTGCTTAGCAGCAGGAAAAGCTGGAATCAGTGCATTTGCTGGTGAAGCTGGGGCAAGTGGCTGAAGGAGAGACCTGCAAGCCCTAACAGAGGACTTGAGTGCAGCCTCAGCAAGTGTGTAGAGGGCACCAAGCTGTGTGGCACAGGAGACTTGCTAGAGGGCAGGGATCCATCCAGAGGGACCTGCCCAGTCTGCAGAGGTGTGCCCAGGCCAACCTCAGGACATTCAACAAGGCCAAGTGTAAGGTCCTGCACCTGAGTGGATGCAATCCCAAGCACAGCAGCAGGCTGGGTGGGGAATGACTGAGAGCAGCCCTGAGGAACAGGACCTGGGGGTGTGGGGTGGTGCAAAGCTGAAGGTGAGGCTGCAGTGTGAGTGCAGCCCAGACAGCAACTGTGTGCTGGGCTGCAGCAAGAGCAGCTGTGGGCAGCAGGGCAAGGGAGGGGATTGTGCCCCTTGGCTCTGCTCTCCTCACACCCCACCTGCAGCACTGTCTGCAGCTCTGCAGCCCCCAGCACAAGCAGCACATGCAAGTGGTGGAGCCAGTGCAGAGGAGGCCACCAAGATGCAGCTGAGAGGGCTGCAGCAGCGCTGCTATGAGGACAGGCTGAGAGAGTTGGGGCTCTGCAGCCTAGAGAAGAGAAGGCTGCCAGAAGACCTTGGAGTGGCCTTCTAGGATCTGAAGGGGGCTCCAGGCGGGCTGAGGAGGAACTATTGACAAGGGCTTGGAATGAGAGGATGAGGAGGAATGGGTTTGAAGTGTCAGAGGGGAGATTGAAAGTGGATGTTAGGAGGAAGTTGTTTGCAGTGAGGATGGTGAGACACTGGCACAGGGAGGTTGTGGAGTACAGAATCACCCAGTGTGATCTTTGATCACACTGGGTGATTCTGTGCCCCATAACCTCCCTGGAGGTGTTCAAGTCCAGGTTGGATGAAGCCTTGAGTGACCTGTTCTAGTGGGAGGTGTCCCTGCCTATGGCACAGGGGGGTTGGAACTGGCTGAGCTTTGAGCTCCCTTCCAACCTAAACCATTCTATGATTCTAATCATCCTGGCTGCAGGAGGTGTTCAGCTCTAGCCTGTGATTTACAAGCCTGGCAGCAGGCACCGTTCACGTGGGGTGTGACTGGAATAATGCTGTGTCTAGCCCTGAGCTCATTAACCCTGACTTAATCCAGGCTCTAAAGTCATTAATGCCTGCCAGCTTTCAGACAACTGATTAGCAAACAACCAACCCCTGCTAAACCCTGCAGCTCACACAGCAACACATCCAGACAGAGTCTGCAAAGCCTCCAAACAAGGAGACTCCACAACCTCTCTGGGCAGCCTGTGCCACTGCTCTGGGACCCACACAGGCAAGAAGTTGCCTCTTGTGTTGAGCTGCAACCTCCTGTGCTGCAGCTTCCATCCATTGCTCCTTGACCTATCCCAGGGAGCAGTGAGCAGAGCCTGTTCCCCACTCCTGACCCCCAGCCCTTAGAGATTTAGAAACATTGATTCAGTCCCTTCTCAGTCTTCTCTTCTGCAGACTAAGCAGGCCCAGGTCCCTCAGTCTCTCCTCCCCCGGCAGTGCTGCAGTCCCCTCAGCATCCTCTGTCTTGCACAGAAATATTTCCATGGTCCTGGTTTATTTTTTTTCCTTCTTGGGGGAAAAAAAAAGTCTCATTTTAAAATGCTGCTGGATCTGGAACTTCAAGAATCTCAGTTTCAGTGCTAGGTGGAGTGGAATTGCACAACACTTGCCCTGCCTGCATGGATTCAAGGAGCTTCTGTGCAGAATCTCTGTAGCTGTGGAGGGGGTTGAGGAATTAGGTTGGTTTTAATGGAGCAGAATGGTTTTGAGAAGACAGCTCTGAACAATGGGAATCTAACTCAGCTGGACAGGCTGCTTTTTTATTTTATGGGGTTTTGTTGTTTTATTAATGGCACATTTCTTCATCCAGTGGTGTGGAATTAGGTGACTTAAGAGTTCTGTAGCATTTTGCAGTCTGCTCTGGTAATACATCACCTGGAGTGCTGCGTCCAGCTGTGCAGCCCTCAGCACAGGAGGGGCATGGACCTGATGGGGCAGGTCCAGAGGAGGCCATGAAAATGATCAGGAGGTTGGAGCAGCACTGCTATGAGGATAGGCTGAGGGAGCTGAGGGTGTGCAGCCCAGAGAAGAGAAGGCTCCAGGCAGAGCTAAGAGCAGCCTGCCAGGACCTGAAGGGGCTGGGGGGTGCAGCCTGGAGAAGAGAAGGCTCCAGGCAGAGCTAAGAGCAGCCTGGCAGGACCTGGAGGAGCTGAGGGTGTGCAGCCTGGAGAAGAGAAGGCTCCAGGCAGAGCTCAGAGAAGCCTGCCAGGACCTGAAGGGGCTGGGGGTGTGCAGCCTGGAGAAGAGAAGGCTCCAGGCAGACCTCAGAGCCCCTGGCAGAGGCTGCAAGCAGGCTGCAGAGGGACTGTTTGCAAAGGCCTGCAGGGACAGGATGAGGGCAATGGTTTGAGATGAGAGCAGAGCAGATTGAGACTGATGTGAGGAGCAAGTTCTGCACCAGGAGGCTGCTGCAACACTGCAACAGGCTGCCCAGGGTGGTGGTTTAGTTCCCATCCCTGGAGGTGTTCAGGGTGAGGCTGGGCAAGGCTGTGAGCAACCTGATCCAGTGGAGGTCATCCCTGCTGAGTGCAGGGGGTTGGACTGGATGAGTTTTGGAGTTCCCTTCCAACCCAAACCATGCTGTGATTTTGTACCATTTTTCTTGACTTGCTGATTGGCAGGGGAAGTGCTGCTTTGCACCAAATAAGGATTTCGTGTGCGTGTGTGTCTGAAATGTTGATACTCTGTGCACCTGCATTTCCTGTCTCTTGTATATTTTATGTAGCAGAGTGACTTCCTTTCAGGTTTTTGTCTTGATTCTTGTTTGATTTAGGGTTTTGGTGTTTGGGTTGGGTATTTTTTTTTAAGCTGTAAGACATATCACTGACAGGAGATAAATGCTGCCATTCTTCACATGGTTTTAAACAGAGAATGCAAGGCAGGGAGCAAGTCAGTCAATGTCCTCATTAACAAATCCTGCTGTTGAGGATCATCTGCTGTGTGACAGCATTTTGCATGCAGGATTTGTGCTGCTTTGTCTTTCTCCAGACCTGTCTGTGTCACATGGATTAGTTGATCTGCAGTTTGTGATGATTGTGGAGTCCTGTGTGCAGTTCTGCAGCCCCCAACACATGCAGGACATGGAAGTGTTGGAGCCAGTGCAGAGGAGGCCACCAAGATGCAGCTGGGAGGGCTGCAGTAGCTCTGCTGTGAGGACAGGCTGAGAGAGTTGGGGCTGTGCAGCCTGGAGAAGAGAAGGCTGCCAGGAGACCTTGGAGTGGCCTTCCAGGATCTGAAGCGGGGTACAGGAAGGCTATGGAGGGACTATTGACAAGGGCTTGGAATGAGAGGATGAGGAGGAATGGGTTTGAAGTGTCAGAGGGGAGATTGAAACTGGATGTTATGAGGAAATTGTTTGCAGTGAAGGTGGTGAGACACTGGCACAGGTTGCCCAGGGAGGTGTTCAAGTCCAGGTTGGATGAAGCCTTGATCTGTTCTAGTGGGAGGTGTCTCTGCCTATGGCACAGGGGGGTTGGAACTGGCCGAGCTTTGAGGTCCCTTCCAGCCTAAATCATTCTGTGATTCTAAGCAGCCTGTCTGCAGGAGGTGTTCAGCTCTAGTCTGAAGAAGGGTCCAGGGGTATTGGGTCAGACTATTGACAAGGTCATAGAATCAGTCAGGGTTGGAAGGAACCACAAGGATCAGCCAGTCCCAACCCCCCTGCCATGCCCAGGGACACCCTACCCTAGAGCAGGCTGCCCACAGCCTCTGCCAGCCTGGCCAAAAACACCTCCAGGGATCTGGCCCCAAACACCTCCCTGCAAGGGCAACCCATTCCAGCCTCTCACCACTCTCATGCTCAACAACTTCCTCCTCATGTCCACTCTGAATCTCCCCACCTCCAGCTTTGCTCCATTCCCCCTAGTCCTGTCACTCTCTGAGAGCCTAAAAAGTCCCTCCCCAGCAATTTTGTAGGCCCCCTTCAGATCCTGGAAGGCCACTACAAGGTCCCCTGAGAGCCTCCTGTTCTCCAGACTGAGGTCTTGTAATGACAGGAGAAGGAAGAATGGGTTTGAAGTGGCAGAGGGGAGAGTGAAAGTGGATGTTAGGAGGAAGTTGTTTGCAGTGAAGGTGGTGAGACACTGGCACAGGTTGCCCA